>LIAE01008298.1:40677-62179 GCA_002287525.1 Diploscapter pachys | reverse complement strand
CTGAATTTTTTATTCCAATAAAACTTACAAGTTTAAATCTTACTCAATACAGAATTGAAGAGCATTCCCAGAGTATTTTGAGCATAGTGCCAAACGTGCATTAAAGTGAGGATAATTGGTTCGTCCATTTCAAATTTATTTTTGAAATAAAAAATTCTTCTATAGAATAAATTGCAGAAATCAAGAATACATGTGTAAAACTTATCAAATGTGAAGATTATATGCAGATTCGCTCTTCTGCATTTGTATATCACACAGATACGTGAGTGAAACAAAACAGATGAATGTCATTTGTTGTAGTAAATGCTTTTGGGCGTTTATCTCTTGGATTATTTTTTCTATTCATTAGTAGTACAACCAACTATTGTGCATGAATCTTTATGCGTAATGTCTTCTGCAATATAGGGTAATACTTATCAGTATAAGAAGAAGAACAATAAACAATACTAAAAAATGAGATGGATCTGTTAATTTTTGATATTGTGAAGCATAAATAATTTTCGATTATTTAAAAAAAGGGTTTATCTTTCAATAACTAAAAAATCATAATAAAATTATGTATAGCTCGAATTGTCATATGTAAAAGAGATAAGGTGTAATTGTAAATTTCACTGTAGATTTTTCCGTGATTTCATTTTTTAATTTAAAAATGTACTATTTCTAGCCCAAAAATCGTCTATTTTAGAGATCAGATGTTCATTTGACATTCATGTGAAATAGACAAGAACTTGAGTCTATTTGGCAGTACAGAAAGTACGAAATATTGTTGACTCACTTTTCGTTTCTTGGCCAACAAACATAGACATAAAGATAGCAGTGCAGTGAAATTTCATACTATTTGTAGCCTGTTAGGAAACAAATGAAAGCAATTTGATCCTATCACATTGATGGGCAGGTTACTTTAGACAACCCATTATATAAAAGCAAATAGCGGTCCCTGTCTAATACAATCAGATCGATATTTTTTTAGCCATAACACAATTTCGATGATCTATCTATTGGTGCTAGCAGTTGCGTTTATTGCTTATTACGTAAAGTCCTATTACGACGATGTGAAACGATACCCGAAAGGGCCAGCACCCTTGCCTATCGTCGGAAATCTATTTTCTGTGAGTCGAATTTTCGTTTTCCGAATTTTGAAAATAATACATTTCAGTTTGAAGGCGACATGAATACTCAATTCCATGAAATAATTTCTGAGCTATCGAAGAAGTATGGCCCAGTTTTCACAATCTATCTACCACGCCCTTACGTAGTCATCTGTGATTATCATCTGATGAAGGAGGCTTTGGTGACCAGAGGGGAGGACTTTGCTGGCAGATCTGGGATGATTCCTGACAAAACAGTTTTCGATGCAGACAATGGAGGGGTCCTATTTTCATGGGTAAAGTGCTCATTTTGAAGTGCAGAAAGATCAAATTTCGATTGTACTCTTTCAAATTAAGGGTTTTATCTATCACTGAAACTGATAGACTATTCAATCAGCTACTATTTTGCAAATCATCGAAAATTTCAGGGGAATATCTGGCGTGAAAATCGACGTGCATCTCTGCATATTCTGAGGAATTTCGGCATGAATAACAGTTTGATGGAGGAACAGGTAAATAAACCAAGAGTAGGTAAAATAATTTTAAAAAAAATTATTCTAGGTGCTCATTTCAATCGAAGATTGTTTGAGACATGTGGACTCTCTCTACGCTCAAAGTAACGAAATTGATCTTCGTTGGCCTATTCAGGTAGGCTAATTTATCTAGATAACAGCATGCTGAACAAGTACAAACTCAATTCCAGCTCTACGTTGGCAATGTGATAAATAAAACCTTCTTCGGATATCATTATTCGTATGAAAAATGTGATCGTTACGTGGAACTCGCGAAGAAGTCGAATTTGATGATAGACGTAATTTCGGAGTAAGTTTCATTTTTGCATGATAAAATGAATTCTCTTGTCCAGGAATATCAATTGGATGATGCTTGCTCAGCAGTACCCTTTTCTGGCCAAGCTGCCATACATTGGTTACAAAGCCGGAAAGGTTTACGAAGATGCCTTTAAACCAGTAAGTTATTGTTTTTTTTAAATATGATCAAAGCATTATTTAGCTGATTGAACATATTGCTGAGGACATTTCTAATTCCCTGAAGTCGTACGACTCGAATGGCGAACCAGAATGCTTCGTTCATGCCTATCAGAGGTTGATCGACAAAGGTTCAACGGAAGAAATCAAGTAAGCAGAATTGAAGGAGTAGTTGAAATTTTCATCTTTTAAATGATTTGAAATTAACGAAGGAATAAATGCAAAAATGTATGAGGGTAAATACTTCATCAGCTAAAATCCTATATTTTCAGTCAGAAGGAGATGCAGAACGTCGTGGTGGATTTTTTCCTCGCAGGTAGGGAAACTTTCCGATCATATCCAATTTTATGAGCCGAATCGGATCCAAAAAGCCTGCTTCAGGTACTGAAACGACCTCTACGACCTTGAGATGGGCGATGCTCTACATGGCCAAGTATCAGGAAGTGCAGGACAAAGTCAGGAAGGAGATTTATGACGCCTATGGAACTGACAAGTTACCCACTACTGATCACAAATTACAAATGCCATACACAGTGTAAGCCTCTTGAATGAAGCTGTATTTTGGAAATGAAGATCTGAACTTTCTAAGCATATGATTGCTCTAAAGAATCAGTTATTAAATTTAGTGCAACAATTCACGAAATTCAACGATTCTGCAACCTCGCCAACATCAACATTGTCCATCGGACAACAAAAGACACTCAAGTTGGAAAGGTATGAAATTCTTTCAAGCAATTTTTCAGTTTCGAATTATAGCATTTCATTCCAAACGACACCCTGGTAATTCCCCATCTTTCTCACGTTCTCTGGCATTCTCCGATTTACAAGAACCCTCGAGAGTTCCAACCAGAAAGATTCCTGTTGGACGATGGAATCACATCGAACCAGGCATTGAGAGAAACATTCCACGAAGTCTTACGATTCATTTCAGAAAGCAGTTGAGCAGTGCATTCCTTTCTCGCTCGGCAAACGTGCCTGCGCAGGTGAAGGTTTGGCTCGCCTTGAGTTGTTCATTGGATTGACATCGATTCTGCAGAGATACAAGGTATTCATTTCTGATTCTTAGTAATTACCATCGATTAATTACTGTCACCGGCTGTATTTATCAGCAGATATTAGGGTAGGTTTCGGGCTAGGGAGCATAGGGGAAAACGAGAAATGGGCCAATGACAAATCAGGGGGTCTTCATTTTTATTAGAAGAAGTGTGCCGTGAAGAAGATGCTCCATTAGCATAGCTTAAAAATGCTTTCATCCTCAAATATATTTCTATCATCGTATTCTAATAGCTGAACCTTAGATCGAGCCGTTACCCGGAAAGACAGTCGATATCGAACCTATCGGCGGTGGAGGAGCCATGCTCATGCCGAAGCAGCAGAAATTGAAGTTCACGAAACTCGTGTAAAATTATTTATTTCTTCTACTCATAAATATTGTATAAAATTCGTATATAAGAATTCATAAAATACAGTATGTAAATAGATCAAAGTAACTGAACGAGTCCGTGTTCATTGACCTGCCCTGTCACATACCCATTGTTGCTGGTATTCAGATTGATAGATTGAGCGATTCCATTCGATATTCCATTGATTGCCTGGGCAATTGTACCGTTCGAAATGGGTTCTTTAGCGAATACGAGGTCGTAGAAGGATTCGGTGAAAATATAGATTCCAAATATATGGCTGATTTCAACATCTTCGCGAAATTTATTTGATGCACGCTAAATCAAAACATAACTTATATGCATGTATGCATAAAATTTAAAAATTATGATATGGCAAAAATTGGAATAAAGGTAGAGGAAATTTAATCAACTTACCTGAACCAACGGAGGCAACTGCATCAATTTTGCTATTCTGCCACTCGTATTCTTGATCTTCTTGACGTTCTTGTAGTAGTAAATTAGCTCAGACATTAGTCGATTTCGAACTTCTTTACAAACTGCCAGACATTCATCCGACTGACCTTCCAGTGCTAAAACTATAATTTTGTTTTCGGAAAAGCCGTTGAATTGACCGATGTCAAAAATAACGTATCCAATAAGTGTGTAAAACTCGAATTTATCAGACATCAGTCCAAATGCATTTTTCAGGAATGTATCACAGAACGTCTTACACGTTTTCTCCATGAATCTAAATTTCATTGATTAGAGAAAAATTAGATTGTTTTAGATAATTTCATAATTTACGAATCAACTTGCTAATTTCTAAACTCAAATTTTCCTAAATGATTATTTATGACTCACTCAATCATTTTCTTTTTCTTGACAGGATCGATATTTCCAAAGAAGAAATCAAGATTATTCAAATCGATGTAGTTTCCGCTGAGCGTAAAAAGAACGTCGCAACGGTCTAAATTTTAGTTTTCTTTTTCTGTAAACAATTAGAAATTCTTACTGAACACTATCGACCAATAAGCACATTCCAGACACCCATATTGAAGGAAGAAGTTCCGAAATAGAATGTCCTGAAATATGAAGATAAGATTTTCTTTCAATTATTAGACATACCTTTTGACTTCTTTCAAGAGCATTAAATTCAGGAAATGAACTGATGATGAATTCCAATGCATGCGGCAAATCACGCATATCCTCCTCATTGCATTCCTCAAGACGAGCTGGGCGGCTTATAAATAGCTCCTAAATGAAAATGAATGTGTATTGAGAAAAGCCAGAACAAATGGAACTTCGAAATAATATTTTTTATCCAAAATTCAGCCGATTTCAATCTAAACCCGGTTCAGAGTTAAAGCTAAACTTTCAATTCTAATGACGTTGCTGATTTTTTAAAAGTAAAATTCCGAATTGTCTCGGACGCTAGCTTCGTATAAATTTACCTCATTGTTTCGATGAATTAACTTTCTAATGCTCATCAAACGATCGTAACAGGCAGATATTCGGTTCAACGAATCCATATTTTGTGCAACTGTTAGATCGTCCTAAAAATTGAATTATTCGCTGAACATGAAAATAGGAATTACATCATCACTAGTGCTTGGATTTTCTTTGGTTTCTGGTCGCGTTCGTTTTCCAATTGCGTCGCGATTCTTTTGAACAGCTAGAATGTACGTACTGTATGCGATAATTAAAAAAATATATATATATATATTCCGAATTCACCTGTTCTCCTCATTCCCATTCTGATGCACTTATCATATCGGCATGATTTACACATACAACGGACGGCTAAATTATCACAAATAATTACAAACAACGATGATGAAGCTTTGAAAACCATCATTCTCGGTATTTCGAATAAATTGGAACTCTAATTCACTAATAAATTTGATGAATTTTAAGTGCAATTTGGAAATCCTTGCTGAAAACCTCGAAAATCACTCACATTTGTCGATATTGCATCTCGACTTGTCGCGACAAATATAGACCTTATCGTGAGCAACGCTACGACGAAAGAAGGCTAAATTTATTTATTGTATAAACAAATTGAATTCATTTGAATCATTTTGGTACAGCGATATAACCTGATATATTTCTGACCTATCTCGCATTTATCAATATCATGATGTCAGAAATTTTAAAAGTTCTTAAAATCACTTTACCTGCACATGCCCGGCATGCATTCACTCCGAAATGTCGCTGCCCATCGGCAATTTCGTTGCAAACCACGCATTGCTCGTTTTCAGGCGTCGAGTTATTATTTGGCGAAATCATTGCTCTAAATAAACTGGTAAACAATGATGGAGAGACGAAATCAATAGCCAACACGAGACACAATGAATTGATAATGGAAATAGTTGGGGCGAAGAGTACAAGTACCTGACTGAAATATCGATTGTTGCTGGGCAAATAGTTCACCGTTTTCTTTCGTTCAACCTCACGATTTTTCGTCGGCAACTAATTTGTTCGCTCACCAACACATTTACCTATCTGTTTACATTAATTTTAAAAAAATTGCTGATCAATAAACGCTTTATTATGATTATAAATTTAAAATTCATAGTTACCTCTACTATATAAGAATGTAGTCACCCTTTTTTTAATTTCAATTTTTATTTTTATTCTAATTTAAAGGAAAATTTAGAATAATATTCAAATTGATTTCAAAATTAAATATGGCAAAATAAATTTATCTTTCAAATCGACAAATAATACAAAAATTTAGATAAATTTAAAGTTAAAATGTTACTAGAGGTAATTAAATTTCTAACAGTCAGTCGAAGGCTGGTACTAGAACGACGAGCGGGTGGGCGCGAAGAGAGAGATTTCTAGTTTATGTCATCATTTGATAAAAATGACGAGCTATCAAAAGAAATTTCTAGCTTAAAGTCACCCTTTTGGTCTCGTCGTCGAAGCGTCCATTGTTTTTTTATCGAAGGGGGGGAAACTCTAGCGAAGTCTGGCTTCGTCGTCGTAGGAGGGAAAACTCTAGCGAAGTCTGGCTTCGTCGTCGTTGGAGGGAAAACTCTAGCGAAGTCTGGAATCGTCGTCGTAGGAGGGAAAACTCTAGCGAAGTCTGGCTTCGTCGTCGTTGGAGGGAAAACTCTAGCGAAGTCTGGCTTTGTCGTCGTCGGTGACATCGAAGAGGGCGTTGTGTCTTGAATTTTTTAGTAACATTACCCACAAATGAGATCAATTCATACCGAATCCTATATCTTCGCTCCGAGAGAAAGTGGAGCTTCGTTTCCCAAGAATGCCGAAATTCACACATATGATAAGTCGGAGAAATAGTGTGTCAAATCGAGAGATTTTCATCGCTGGAATGGATCTAGGATATTGAGAGGAATACTTGTTACTTACAAGGAATCTTTGGCTTATAAAGGGCCAAGGCGGAGCGATGGACAAATTGCAATACGAAGAAAATGGGCCAATTGAACATAGCCATAAAATTTCAAATGCGTGCACAAATAGATATTGAGGACTGACATAAAACTGCTTCACCGTCGAGACCATTAATCTTCGTCTTCCCTTAACTTATCTTACAAACTATCTATTGTAGCTGCAATACAAATTAGCTTTGGGACAGCTCTTCCGCTGAGCGAATTTTTGGAAAAGATGCTATATCAAACCAAGTTATGCTCGACTTCTTTAAAACAAATTCAAGACACTGTCTTCAGTACAACAACTGTTCATTATCATCCAAAAAATCGAAACCAATAATAACAACAGAAATAAAAATAAAACGATGAAGAGGAGAGTAAAAAAGAACTAATTCTACCATTTTACCGATTCAACCGGTAAAAACGAAAAAATTTGCAAAGAACATTACATTTCATCAAATTTTCCTAAAACATAGTGGGGAAAGGGTGAAAGTTGAATGAAATAAAATTACAAAAAGGTAATCGGAGATAGTAGAAAAGTAGATGGAGGTAGAAGAATACTCATTTGAATAAGAAATAGACTCGTCAGAATTAGTCAAGTAGAAGAAAAAATAATATCGATAAAAATAAAGAAAGATAAATGTGGATAATAATAGAATAAGAAAACGTAGTGAAATTGTCGGCAGGAACACATCGAGAGATGCGTTGAATTGTCCGTCCCGAAGGAGAGGGGGCGGCGGCTACCTGCAATTTTTGCAAATTATTGATTTTCAGAAAATCCCCTTTCTCTTCTAGTTTTCTTTGAGAACCTTGATAAAAAAAACACCAAAATTTATGATTTTGTTCAAAACAGATCCACAATGCCTAATGTTAAAAAGAAATCCCAAAAATTTGAAAAACTGCTTTCCAAATAACAGGTTTTTTTCTTTCGATTTTTCCTAATTTTGAAAGGCTAACATATTTTTTAAACGAACAACAACACAATTTATATGACACATCTTGTTGGAAGTAGGCAGGATTTACCACGGAAAGGGAGAAGGGACGAAAGGATGATTGTAGAAAAGGGGAACTGGATAGAATGGCGTGGGGAGAGCGATGGGCACGCTGACGACGCTCGACGAGAAATTCCCGCCCCCGTTGTCGCGCTTCGAGGCAGGGCCGCCACTTCGGTCACCGCGTCTCTTGAAGCCACGGCTGAAAGTTGTATTTGAATTAAAATAGGGCATTCCTTTAGTTTCTGAATTCCAAATAGTCCACTTGAAATTTTTCTCTCTATTGCTTCGAGTGATTTTAAATATCCTATAAATTCAGGCGAAAATAAGAACAGATTAACAAGGCAGAAAAGAGGTGAGGATAGAGAGCAAGATTGTATTGGCCTTTCACCGGTATTTAGTAACAGCGATTGCGTTCGATAACGAATATCTGTTTCACACGACTTCATTTTTGTTTTTTTTCCGAGTGTAGAAAAGACACTTGGAATTTTGCATTTGGATTGACTTATTCAAATGCCTTTTCTAACTAGTTCGACTCGAAAGACAAACCTTCTATTGCTACCTCCTCGTCCGCCCGCAGACGCTCCCCAGCCTCTGTGCGTCGACGCTCCGTAACTTCCTCCTCCATATGCGCCATAGCCAGCATTGGAATAGTAGCCGCCTGCACCCTGTGCTCCTCTGCCGCGTCCTCCCCACGGGGATGAACTGTGGCCGCCCTGAAAAATCGACAAATCGTCTTTAAAGGAAGCTGTAATTTTGGGCAGACTCTTTCAAAACTCGAATCGCAGAGAAATTCTTTCTTTTTGAATAAGAAAAAGATGATATTTTCCCTCTAAAGATGATACACACTATTTCAAGATCGAATTCTGGAGAAGTCCGATTGTTTCTCCTTTTTTCGGCTCATTGTAGACTCACGTATCTTGAATTTTTTTCTTTCTAAATAACTATTTTACAATAAGAGGCTGCTTATTTTTAAATGAGATGAGTTTATCTTTAGATTTTTATTGCTAACGAGAAAACATCGTGGTGATATTTCATTTTTCGGAAGGATTTGCAATTTGTGCATACCCGTCCTCGTCTCATTCCTCCACGATTTGGCTGAAGCTTCTTCTTCTTGCTCTGGGGCTTGGCCAGCGAGCAGTCGACCGTCACTTCCTCGGTTTCCTCGTCGTTCCATTCTTCCATTGCCTGCAAAACTATCGATCAACTCTTTTTTTTCGCATAAAGAAAACAGGATTTTAAAAATTTTCGACTTTTATGATACTGACATTGGAGTGTTGGTGTCTTATTCTTATAGCTTTCGAATTTGATGCAGCCAAATTCTTCTTTTTATCAGATTTCGTGATTTTTGCTGCTTTTGAAACCTTTAATTGGTCTAACTATCTCGAATTAATTATCGCAATTAACTCAGAACTATCAATCAGTTATTCGAACTAACCTAGTTCTAATATGACGAAAGTAAATATCGATTTATTTTTCATGTCTTTGTAATTCGTTTGAAAATAAAAGTTGTCAATCTAATCTAATCATTATTTAACGTGTAAAGAACATATATATAGGAGAAACAAGGTAATAGAATGCTTGATAAATATCATTGTGTATTTGTTGTTTTGGAGAAGGACGCCAACTTTGCCATTTGTAAATGGAAAGAAGCGAAATCGCGAAAATCAGACAGAGGTAAGAAATGAGCAGGATAAAAACGAAGAGAAAAGTGAATAGACGTTTCTTTGGATTTTGTGAAACTACTTCTTGCTCGATGCTGGACAGAATCCTTGCAGTGGCTTGCTCGACTCCATCTTGCGTTCCCGAGATTCTCCAGGTGAGAGATGAGTCGTCTTTGCCGGGAATCGCGATTCTACATCCGCACTCCCTTTCCAATTCCCGAATCAGCTCGTTTTCTTTTCCTCCAAATTGCATTAAAAATCGGTAACGGTAAACTTGCATTTTTTTTTTTAAAATCTACCAATATCCTTTCTACAGAAATTGAGCAAGTTTAGAAGTTTCTGATAAAAGGATTCGGCAAATTTCAAATCGTGAATTTTCTGTAAGCAATAAACAAACCAGTAATTTTGAGCTGGAGCCCTTTGGGCACGTCTAGTTCCTGAACGTGCAGTGCGTGCTGCGCATTCTCAGCTTCAACGTCGACTTCCACAGCGTCCACTGCAGTTCGCATTCTCTTCAGAGCTTCGATCGTATCTGAAATCAGTTTCATTTCGAAACTCGGATCATTCAATGACAAATCCTGGTCTCCTGCATTTTCATGCTGCTCTCATACACATACGGCTGTATTTGTCGGCGGCTTTTTCTCATTTCTCTGTAGCCGAATTCTTTGCGTACAACTTCAGCCGTATGAAGATACAAGAAGCTGAAAATTCTCATCATTCAGCAAGAAGCTGGTTTTCATGTCGGTGAATGCTTGCGGCTCTCTGCAAATGGGACACGCACTCGCTGCTCCTTCGTTCATCGTTCTCACGCACAGAACGCAGGTCCTGAAGTGATCTTCTTTCCATTTCGTCCATAAACTTTTCATGAAAATACAACAATTCCACGAGTATCGTGCATATCACTCGTTTCATTATCAGCCACGAATTCAAGAAATGCCCGATTTGTGAAATTCGAACAGAAATTTCTGGTCATTTTCATTTTTCGAAGAAAAAATTTCAAAACTTACGAATGACCGCAGAAAGCGATGAGCGGAATCCTTTCATCCGAGTCGAACTCGTTGTAACATATTGGACATTCGAGCAGAGCGTCATCGAGGAGAGTCGCGCGTCGGAAAGGACGAGCTTGACGGTCGTCCATTATTTCATGCAGGCGAAACAGTCCTGAACGAAATTTTCACTGATAAGAAAGGCGAATAGTGAAAAATCAATTTTAGAGAGAAAATTTTAGATGAAGAGTTCTTCGAAGAACTTACGAATTTCGAGAATAAGGCGAGAAAACTATGAAATCTAGAGTATTTGTAACAGTTAGGAAGTAATGAGCAGGCAAATTCGTGCAGAACTCTTGAAAAATGGTTGAAATTTGAAGGAAAAAAGCTCGAAAATTGCTAATCAGTTTGCCGACATTTGCTCTGAGGGCAGGTGAAACAACTCATGAACCAGGGTGTTTCAATGTATCATGGGAGATTCTAGCAAAAACTTAGCGGCAAAGTTTTACAAAAAAAAATCAAGAAAATTATCGATACTCTCGAAAAACCGGAAGAAATGAACGGAAAATGCGAAAATCGGCATTGGCAAGTGGCATTTTCACTCCATTCGCGAGCACTATTTTCTTGTTTTTTTTCGTTTTTTTAAATCGATTTATTTTCGAATTAGTTTATTTTTCGTGGTTCAGAAATGATCAACTTCGCCGATGAGTGTCGGAACCCTTGTGGGATCGGGTATAAAATAGCCTTGACTGCTCTTATCAGCATTCACTAACTATGTGATGACTCTTTTAGTTTTGTGCTTGATAAGAATTTCTGCGGATTTTTATAGTAAACTTCAATATCTTATTTCGCGAAATTTTCAGGCCAAATGTTAGACCTGTTTCAATTGGCGTTTCTAGTTTTGTTCGGTTGGTTCGTTTATTGGGTAGCTCAGCCCTATCCTGACAGATTGCTCGGAGTCTATAGTCGGCCTGGGAGATGGTTCGGTAGCTTTTCGCCATTTCTAGATTTTCATCCTTCAGGTATTGGCTAAAGTTCCGTTTGATGCGATTTATCATTGACTATCGCCAGAAGAAGAGCAGAGGAACGTATCTCGACAAGAAACAGGTCAGTTTTCGTCTTTCGGCAATTGTCAAACGAACAATTTCAGGAGGACTTGATGAATTCGCAGTGGGGTGGCACAGGTGGCAATCGACCTTTCCACGAATTGGACAGGAAGCACGAGTTTCCGGAAGAAAAGGTCAGCGCTTTCAAAAAACTTTGTAACTCGAAGCCTCGGAACATGACGAAATATTTCTCCCAATGCGAAGTTCGACGTTTTCCAAATCTCCTCTTCTTTTCATCTTTGATTTGAATTTTCAGGAACGTGCAGTGGATGCAGTATTTGTGAACGGGTCGAACAGCGCCGGCTGGTATCTGACATTCGGTGCGGCGCAACGACCCAACAACATCATCAATTTGTACTTCACTCTACGAATCCCCGGAGTCGGAGTTTTTGTCGATGACGACGTCGAGAAAAATTCGAATGTGAAGGTATTTTCCTTTTTTCTAAAGAAATTTTTATCGCATGATTAGTGCTTCTTTCAAAATATTGCCTTATCAATTTTCATTTGGATTTTGATCCTCTAAGCACATTATTATCTGTTTTCGCATAGCTAGGGCCTTGAGAAGAAAGTGCAGAAATTGATAAAATTGCAGAAATCATAAAATCAGATATTTCAGAGTGTTGCATCAAAAGATGCTTGGAAGACGGAGAGCGGATTCACACTGCAATGCATCAAGCCAATGCGAGAATGGAAAGCCACATTCAAGGGTTGGGAAAAATTATTTGAAAAAAAAATCCAAATGATTCAGGAAAGCTTCGAAAGGCATCTGGATTTCGAATTTTCACCGAAATTGGAGAAGAAAAACCTACAAACGATCAAACTCTAATCGACGCTGAATTCGACCTGACTTGGACTAATTTTGGTTGTTTTATTTTTTCTATACTTATGAAATAAATTTTCAGGCGAATATTTTGACTTCGACACCGAATGCTCCCCTACGATCATCGGTCACTCCCTCGCAATCGAGCCTTGGAGCCTCGAACTTTTCAGGAAACTCAAGGCCTCGCATCAGTCACATTATGAACAGGTTGATATTTTCAAGTAAAAAAAATTCGCAATTTAGGATCGAAATTCAAAGAATGATCTCTCGAACTTTATACAGACTCGTGCAAGAATCTATTTTTCTGGGATGGGTCAACTTTTTCAAAAGTAGGACGGGGACGCGTAATTCTTGCGCAAGTCTGATTTTATAGCACTCGGGAAAATGAATTGCTTTTAGTTCTTGTTTTCTTCAGGCAGGTCATTTGAACGGCAGAATTCGTCTTGGAGATCAAGTTTGGAACGACGTGAGTCTAATAGGGATGCGAGATCACACAATTGGGTCCTATCGAAATTGGTCCGAAATTAGAAGGTCGGAATTTCTTGTTTTTATTTTAAAAAATTTTCCCAGATACGTGATGATGTTCTACCGCCTGGACGACGGCACAGTCATTCACACTTCTGTCATTTCGATGCCTGAAGTCGTCTTCAGTCAGCTCGAATTCGGATACGTCGTCAATTCGTAAGAACTTTATTGATATTTAAAGAAAAATCGTTCTCTTTTTTATCATTTTTGATTCTGAATTTTCATCATTTCAGAGAAGCGAAGAAAGTGGTGGTAGATCGAATTTACCTGGACTTGTCAAAATTCGCCGAAGACAAACACGTTCCAAAGAAATTCTCATACTTTTTCACTGCTTGAGGCAAGAGATATGACGTCGAGGTTAGAAATAGCCTTTTTCTAGAACATTTTCTTAACTTTAGTATGAAATAATCGATGCCACTTCTTTCAAAATGGGTCTAGATTTGGCTTGTCAGGTTAGGAATTATTTTGGAAGAAAAGAGATTTAAAAAAAAATAAATTCTAGTTGCACGAAAGCTATGCATTGTTTAAAGTGAATGGCATTAACGGTACTGGCTTTGTCGAGACGGAATACCGGATCAAGCCATATTGAAGAAGAAGATCATCTAGATTTTTCCTGTGCAATTTCATAAATTTTGGTTAACTAATTTCATTACACTTTGTAAGAATGAAAATTATTCTGTTTGCTATAAAAGAAACATTAGTTTACGCTCGTTTTCATTAATAAAGAGCTTCAAATTTCCTTATTCCCTCTTGTCATTACATCATTTGCTGCGCTTTCGAGCGGACTACGAAATGGCCCAGCCATCGGCAGTGAAGGCCACGTTCACGTACGAAGATCGACAGAAACCCAAACGCAAAACGTACAGGAACAGGGCTGTCATCAAGGACATCAAACAGTTCAAAAAGATAACTCGAGCAACAAGAATGAATTGATTTGTGAAGTTCAGTATGAGATTCCTTCGCAAAATATGAATGAAACACTTTGGTATAACTGCGGGTACTTATCATTCGTAAATCCGAGGAAATATTTCTTGTAATGAGACTGCCAAGAAGCTTCTATGATATCAACATCTTGATCGATGTCAAAATCAATTTTTATTGCTTTTGAGAAAAAAAAAATTGACGAGAAATTTTGAAAATTAGGAGACACTGGATTTATAAAACCTAGAAATTGCAGGAAAAGACGAAGCTTGGTTTATTTATGTTAAGAAACTGAGAATTCGATATAAGGCGCTAAATAAGCTGTGCGCAGTTTGAAAGAGATCCCATGTGCGAGATTTGACACAATTGCATAATTTCATTAGAAACGAGGCATAGAGCTAAAGCTGGATGTATTCCTCTTTCTTTTTAGAATTAGTTTGATCATTTTGATTGATTGCTTCCTAATCTGAAAACTAGGTAGTTTTGAAATTTGAGTTGTTATTTTCTATCGAGTTTGAATAAATGCCAACGAACGAGGAAAACGATGAGAACTGGACGAACTCGCAAGAAACGACGACGCGGGAAACGACTGACACCAACAAATGCGCAAAGGTGGGCAATTAATGACTCGTTCAAATTTGAAAACTATCCCTCAGATGCTGAAAATGGCCCTGCCCCATGTGGGCATCGCTCTGCTTCTCTTCTTCTATCTCGTGATGGGAGCTGCGGTCTTCCAGTACGTCGAATACGATGCTGACGTCGAGATACAGAAGTCGAAATTGGCTAGGATCAAGCAGGTCGGTAAACGTTCAAAGAGTTTCATGGTTTAAAGACCTCACGAATTTTTGTAAGATACGCTGATATCTTCACTTTGAAATATAAATTTGCTACTTATAAGTTATAACACTGAACATAGATTTCAGTCAAAATACTAATGTCCTACCTTTTATTGAATTTTTCTGATTTTTTTTCGAGGATTTTTAGGATTACAAGAAAATAATAGACGAAATTCGTTCGTTGGCTGATTCAGAAAAGCAGTACAAGGCATACGAGCCACAGATGTTTCAAACTCTTTCAAAGTAAGGAAATTCAACTAGTTTAAGACAATTTGATGAGTTTCAGGTTATCGTCGCTTCACGAAGGCAGATCCTTTCAATTGGATCCCGAGCTCAAATCGGAAGATGCCTTGCCTCCGAGATGGTCCAAGAGCAGTGCTTTTCTTTATGCTTTGAGCATTTTGGCGAGTTGTTCTCCTCGATATTACAAAAATGCCGAAAAGTGAAATTCGTGAAAGTTTGCAGGAAATTAGACCACGATTTTCACTTTTTATTTATTTTTGAGATTCAATATTCATTCTTCCCAGACAACCACAGGCTATGCCTACGCAGTTCCAGTGACTCCTCTCGGTCAAATTATCGCTATTGCCTACGGTCTGTTTGGTATTCCAATTATGGTTTTAGCTGCAGTTGATATTGGAAAATTCCTTTCACACATCGTCCTGACTATTTATGCGAAGGTTATTTTTTAGTTTGCAAAAATTTTGATATTTAATTTTCAGTATCTTCAAATGGTAGAGCGCATTAAGAAAGTATTCAAGCATGATATTCCGGCTAGAACTAGGTAATATTTTTTTATTATAGCCTTAAAAATTGTAGATTTCCACACAGAAAACTGCTCTCTATTATAACCGAAATTGTTATTGCTAGCGAGAGACGAGGAGGATGGCAGAGCCAGCGTTTAGGAAAAGATGGAAATTTCTCACTAGTAATAACCATTTCGGTTATAATAGAGTATCAAATTCTAATTCTTCTAAATTACAGAAGTCTACGAAAGTGTAAAGAATCTGCGGCAGGAGAGGAAACTGAAGTCGAGAAGGAAAGTTCGGAAGAAGAAACACCGAAGGAGGAGGAACGAAGACTGCCTCTGATCATCAACGCCTCCATTCTGCTCATTTTTTGCATGTTCGGAGGAGTCACTTACATTGCTGCAGGTTATTCTTTGACTTTCTAGAGAATTTCTATGTTTTCTTCTCTAGTAACGATATTTACCTTCATGACTAATTTCTGAATGAGTTGTATGTAGAGACTGCACCAGCTTACAAAATCTCGTATTCTGATTCTTTTCTTGATTGTTGAAATTTCAGGCGGCAAAGCGACATTTCTCGAGGCGTTCTTCGTGACGTTCAATTTGGTTGCGAATTTAACGATGAGCGAGATGCCATCAGATCTGAACCACATGCTCACCATCATCTACATCTTCGTGTTTGTCACTTTCGGTGGGTCTCCTTCTATTACCGTTTTTATTCTAATAATCATTTTTTATAAAGCTTTTCGGAAAAAGACATAAAATCTACTAGCTATTTTAAATTCTGGCCAACTTATCATAACAGAAAGAATAGGTAATGAAATTTCCATTTCAAGTCATTTCTCAGTGTCGAATATTTCAGGAGTAGCAGTTCTGTCGATGTCAGCCGAATTAGCAGCCAGCGAGCTGAAGGAGCTCTTCTTGAAGATCCACTATTTTGGCAGGAAGATCAACTTCACCAGAACCAAGAAGGAGAAACAATTGGACGTTTCTGAAGTTTGCATGACTTTTCTCAATTTCAATAACATTCTTATTTCAGGTCGAAGTCAAAGAACTGCTCAAGATCATCGAGGAAATTCGAAGGAAGTATCCAGAGAAAATCAGCATTACTCCACTCGATATTCTACAGGTATTTTTCAACTTGTTTTGAAAATATGTTTTCATAAAATTATTTCTTCTAATTTATTTTTTATTCACATGAAAATGAATTTTAATTTTTCAGTACATGCACGAGCATTCGATGGAGAACATTCTGACAGAACACAAAGACGAAAGACGAGACACGATTGCCTTTATGCCCGAGACAATGATGGAAATGCTCAAATTCGCGGATGAAATGGACATGGATGATCACAGAAGTCTAGGACAAATCGAGACGCAGCCTCTTATCGATCGGTAGGGATTTTCGAGAGAAAAATATGGAATTAAAATACTTTTCCTTCGAATAATGTAGATAGGAATAGAATACATTATTTTTATCGATTCACTTCTAGCGGATTGTGTTAAAAATTTTTAATCTTTCGAATTATTATGAAATTTACCATATCAGAGGTTCTTAATAATCGGATAATTTTATTCTGAATCAATTCTTCGTTTTCTTTTCTTTATTTTTATCGTTTTAGTTCTGAAGTGAATGGTGCGTTGGATTGTTCCGGTGACGAAGAATTAGAGCGTCGATTGTATGCAGAGTTACGTAAATACACCAAGAAGATGAATCAAATGAACTTATTGGCTGAAGGGTAGGCAATTAAAAATTGATAATTTCATGCAAAGTTGAATTTACAGAAATTTATGAAAGTTTTTATTATTTTTATATGGTTTACCCTCAACGTCACAATTTGTAACTGTAACTGAATGGTGATTGAGAAATCGGCGAATTTCATATCTCAACAACACATTTCCATAAATGAATATCAAATTCCGAATTTCAAAAATATCGAAGTAATAAATAAAATAATATGTTGTGATAAACGTTAAATATTAAATCCAACTTTTTAAAAATGTAAAATCTAACTGAGGTTCCAACTCATGAATTTGTGTTTTTATAACGGGAAAATAGCAAAGTAGGTTGGGTTTCGTGAGATTTGCAGATCAAAGCTAATGAGAGCTAAATTGTGTATGGGTCAAAATATTTCGTAATTTTAAAAATTCGGTAAATACTAAAGTCTGACCCAATTTTACTCAAGAAAATTGAATTGAAAATCAAAACTGGTTTGCCAAGATTAAGTGAAAATATATTTAGAAATACAGAATTTGAGACCGGCTTCACCGGAAAAGCGGAGGAAGTTTTGTTAAAATATTCAAGAAAAAATGGGAACATTGCCTTTGAAAAATACATGAAATATGAAATATCCTAGTTTCGACAGACAAATCACAATATGCTCAAAACAGAGACAAAGACGAACAGTATTTTAAAAGAAGAGTTATAAATGAAATGAAAATAGCACATGATTTAGACAGAGTTCAAATGGGGAATACCTGCTTGAAATGTCGGGCGTAGTTTTTTGCAATTTTGTATGGAAATTTCAATTATAAGAAAAGTTATCAGAAAACATCAAAATTTCGTTTGAAAAGAAAAAGGCAATGAAAAACAGTTTTATAAATGCATTTTATGAAATTGAAAATATTTTCAACAAAAAATTGGAATGAATATCATTGAGACACGAGACCAATGGAAATTGAGAGTCAAATTTATGATTTCAAAAATAATGAATATCAGGCTGGTCAAATATTTTCCTACAAAATTTGTTACAAGCCTGAATGAAGTTACAAATTACCTTGTTCGTTAGGATGAAGATCAGTAGAGTATCTCATAGAGGGAGGCTTTCTTATCCCCAGATCCGGTTATAAGAAGCTCGTCGTTCTTGGAGACGTCGCAGGAGAGCACCGAAGAGGTTTCTTTGGTCGAGAACAGCTGCGCTCCATAGGGAGTTCTCCACGCGTTTATAGCGTTGTCCTGGGAATAAAATCGTATCATTTTCATACGAAGCGAGTGGAATTAGCTTACTTTGCCGGTTGAAATGAAGAATTTTCCAGAATTCGAAAACTTCAACGACAATACACAGCTCTCGTGTTGGTGCAAAGTGTATTTCTCATTACGGCTTGTTGAAAGGACCTAGAAATAAATAAATAACCAAAGTTACGATACATAATATTTTATGCGAAGAACGAATTTAAAAAAAAATTAGATGTAGTAGAATAAAATCAAATTTCACCTCAACATTATTGTTCTCCATTCCAACGGCGACCCAATCATCCTGCGGGCTGCAACCCAAACTGAAGATTTGGCTGTTGAAGTCGAATTGCTGAAGTATTTAGAATAGACATGATTCAAAGACAAATGAGTAGTACCGTCAATTTCTGCATTTGAGCGAGATCCCACTGTCTGACTGTGTTGTCGAGTCCTCCTGTCCACAGCTTTGTGCCGTCAGAAGACATGTCAATACACGAAGCACCGTCATTGTGGCCGGGCAGAGTTCCAATCTGAAAGGAATAAAATCTACCATTTTCATTGATATTTAGTGATTCTGAATGATTTGAAACTTCTCAAATGCAACCTCAACATTAAATTGAAGAGAAGCATTTTGTTGAAAATCTACTATTTCCAAATTATTTTCTCTTAGACCTTGAAATTTAAATATATAAAATACAATTTTTTTAAATCTTACTTGGCTTTCGCTGACCAGATCCCAGATGACGATCTTTCCATCCGCACAGCAGGCGAACAATTGTTTGTGGTCCTGTGACAGAGCCAGCGCATAGCAGGCCTGTGCTTCTGTGTCGATTTCGAATTTTTTCGTTTGTTTCTGAAAATCAACAATTCAATACATTTCTCATGTCAATCATTCCGTAAAAATAATTATCCCATTTCAGCAAGAACAATTAATTAAGCTTGTCCTTCTCAATTTATTTCTTTTTCTCCAGCTATTTTTCCTACTCTCATTTTCAGTGTTCATTTCGAGTTCTCGAACTGCAATATATAAATTTCTTCTGCGCGTTTTTAGAGAAAGAAAAATAAGAAGAAAAGAGTCATTTGTCATTGTGAAAAAGCGAAAATACAAGACGAAAAATTACTGCTGCAGAGACGAAAATGTCACTTGCCAACTAATTCGATCAGAAACAAAGGAGAAGGAAATTGAGAGGCAGAAAATGTGGTCAGAAGATTGGATTGAGAATTGATGGAATGAAAACAGCTGCTGGAAGGTATGAAAAAAGTGATGGCATGATTGATTCGAGCATTCGGAATATCGAAAGATAAATATTTGGTCGGACAAATCTTTTGCCTATTATTCGTTTGAATCACCGAGAAGTTTTCTATTGAGAACGCTTTACGCTATTTGTTGAAATGAAAAATGATACGTTTTTCCTCTTATCGAGTATTTTTGATGACAAAATGGGCCAACCTCTAGATCCCAAATGTAGATTTTGGGTGCTTCGCCACCAACAACTAGCGTGTTGCCATCAGAGAAGAGTTTGCAGGATCGAATGTAGTTGTCGTTCAGACAGGGCAGAGAAGTGATCGGGGTACGGGGGGCTTCTGCCAATCGACTTATGTCCCAGATCTGGAAATATTATCTTGGTTATCTTCGATAAAGGCAAAACTGTCTTACCTTAACACACCCTTTTCCTCCAGTGTAGACCTTTGAATTATCAGCTGCAATTGTCACAGCACAAACAACTTCACCGTGCGGCAATTCCAATCGTTTGTGCATAGATCTGAAACGTTAGTTAAATGGAATAAAAAGTTCGAATAATCTTTGAATTATTCCTCATGAATATTCCATTAAAAATACTGATATGAAAATTTGCCTACTTGGGAACTCCCTGAGCAGAATGAGCATCAGGTGGAAAGACTGTCGGTTGCATCGGTCCGTTGTCGACTGTTCGGAATGAATAGGCAGGCTTTCCATTCAGAAGAGGCGTTGAATTCATTGCTGCTGCAGCTAGACGAGCCTGAAATCGTATCAATGGAAAGGGAATCACTAAATCGGGGAAGAATCACAATTTTCCTATAATCTCCTAACCATGAAAGCAGGGTTGTCAGCAGAGTTAAACCCTTATCTAGTATAACATACGCAATATCATAACCACTTTTGCCTTCCCATGCTTTATCATGTGATGAATGTTTAGAGAAATTCGCCATGGGGTTCTTCGCCGACAACCCTGCATGAAAGTAAACAGTGCGATTGCGAATTTTATTCTTCATGTTTATGATATTTTCTTTCAATCAACAAAAATTTCTTTAGTTCCTGAAGATTTACCTGATCAAATCCAGGCAGCATTCGAGGAGGGAACAGTGCAGACATATTCGACAAATTCGCCATATTTCCTGAAACACAAATACTTCGATATTTATAGTCCTCTTGGTGTTTGATATGCTTTTTCTGACAAAATAATTTTGAAAAGGTGTGAAATTGACCTGAGTTGTAGATCATTATATGCTAACAATGGTATAATTTCAATGATTTCGCACATGTTTCGTAATGCCGCTTGAAAGTTCGCTAGAATAATACTACATCTCACTCTAATTTTGTTCAAGTCGAGATAAAATCACCTATGATGTCTGTTTACCTATGCCTTCAAATGTGAAATATCAAATGGCAGATCATGGGATGTTTTGAATTAAAAACAACGCAAGAAATTATGGATATTAGGAATCATGTGATAAACATCCAAATTTAGCTTTAATTGTGAAAAGTCATAATTTCAAGTCAGTATCAGAACGTTTCGGTTTGAACATTTTAAATTATTATTATATTACTAAAGAGTAGATATTATTATTATATCCATGCACGTACCTAACATACCGAGATTGAGCTGATCCAGCGGATTACGTACTTTGCTGGGCGTACTCGCTCCACTCGACTCTATGCTGTTCGTACTTTCTCGACCGTCGCCTTTCTGAAATTATTCTCTTATTCATAGCAAAATGACTCTTTCAAACCCATGACATTCGAACCGTGCGAGAGACATGGCCATTTGAAATTATTTTGGATTTAAAAGCTTTATTTCAGTCATTTTAATTAAACAATTGTAGTTTGTACAAGTTTCCCGCA
>LIAE01008298.1:16238-40515 GCA_002287525.1 Diploscapter pachys | reverse complement strand
TAGTGATCACATTGTTGTCGTCGTTCTGCACGTCAATCTCCAATTCATCGTTGTCCTCTTCGATCTTCGGCTTCTTCGACGATGAGGCTTCACCGACCAACGGAGAGGATGATCGAGGGCATGAGCTGAAATATTAAAAATGAAGTTACTTTTAGAAATTAGTATACGTTTCAACTATTTGTATGATTTTCTTACCCGCTCTGCCTGCTCTCTGCATCTCGTTTATCTGCAGACTCAGAATTCCTCTGCTGTTGTTGAGCTGCTGCAGCGACTGCTGCGAAAGGGTTCATCGGACCTGCAGGTGGCATTCCTAAATTATATATATATTAAGGGTAATTACCTTAGAGCCTTAGCTCTGTTCATATTTTCTTTTAGCTCGAAACTATTTGAATCGTTTCAATCCATTTTCAATTCATTCAAAAATGGAGTATCATCTCCTTATTAATAACCTATTTCTGACAAATGGATCAAAATTTGATCATTACGATTGTCTAACGTTGAAAATAAAGTACCTGGAATGGGAGGCATGCCTGGCAGCATCATATGCGGCATTCCGCCCATCGAGCCCGCTGCCATTATTTGAGATATCTCGGCGGGGGAAATATTCTTTGCTCGTTCAACAGCCTGCATGGCTTGCTGTTGATGCTCAGCGGGAAGATATTGGACCAACTAAATTTAATTCATTTTCAAGGCCGACAATAAATAGACAACTATTGTTTACCTGATTCATAATGGCTGTGTATCGTTTGACGATTTCCTGCTGCCTGACCATTTCGTGGTTCAGTCCCATCGACATTTCACAGTACATCAGATATGTCCGAGTCAAGGTTTCTTTCTCATTATTCATCTTCTCTAATTCAGCCTAAAAATGTTTAATTTTATTATTTTCTCGAAAGATAGAATTTAAAAACCAACGAAATACTCCAGACTTCAATTATCAAGTCATTTATTTTCGAGCGGAAATTCGTCTTTCAAGAAAAAAAAACGGTAATAATTTCCGTTGTCTTATTGAAACTATTTCCTTTTCCTTTTCCAGAATAAAATGTCTAGAAAAGCGGGGATTGCGCATATTTTCCTTCTTCCTGGCATGTGATAAATAATGGAACAAGTTGATACCCGTTGTTGTTGAAGCTGCCCAGTCAGGAAGTTGTACTCATCCTTGATTCTCTCCAAATGCTCCAAGAATTTCATCGTGCAATCGATTGGAATAGATCAGAGGAAATAATAGTTCAGATAATATCGGCCCTTGTCATCAAATTGCTTGCGATTCTGAAATTGACAAGCCTTTTCATCCGACAAAATTGACGAAATGACGAGGTTAAACGACGACACGAACAACCTTATTTTCGAACAAATCGCATCAAAGATGAAAGAATAAAAATAGAGAATTATGGATAATATTATTCAGAAAATGATATGAAATAATTGAATGGTGAAATAAACAAATGCCAAATGAGTATTGCATTATACGCATTTTAAAATTAGAACCCATCGTCATAATTGAATTACGAAAATGCTCATAAAATGTTAGAAATGCGAGATAATTCTTCCAATTATTAAGTGCATCAGCAGGAGAACATTATTTGTTTATGGAGTGAGAAGAACTAAAGATAGATAAGCGTATCACTTTTATAGTCGAAAAAATCACTATTTTTAGAGATTGTATACCTAATTATGAGTTGGAACACCAAGTGAAATAGAGCTGTAATTTGCAATTAGCGTTCGAGTTCGAACTACATACAAGTATTTGTACGCAAAATTGTTTATCTACGAAAAAGATTGTAGAATGGCCAGAGAATTAGATATTTTCCAAGTTATTATGCGTTAGTTCAAAACAGATAGTTTTATGTTCCATTACACAAGAAATGTACTAATATTGCACTAGATTTATCCTATTGAAAAGTAATAGGATCTTTTAAGTGAGGATGAATTAAAAACAGATGAAGTAAAATGAGTGTGAATTTTATCAAATGATAACATTAGCAGTAGAAAATGTTAATAAAAGATTAGCATCTATGAACATCTCATCTATATCTAAATGTTAGCAAAGATTTTTTCTGAATTATTAATGATGGGAGAGAATTGATTTTAGCTTCTTGAAATATTCATCAAATTCACTGATCATCCATTTTAAACATTCATAATGTTTCCTTATCAGAACTATTTCGCTTCCTAACTGAATAAATCTCCTAAATTCCAGTCTGTGCACTAGGTAAACTATACCACGAGTTGAGGACTTGCTAACATTTATCCATAGAGAAAATATTCAAACAAGTACGATTCACGAATATTTACCGATATCTTAATATAGTAGACCAAAATTAAAGTGAATTTGAGAATGGAGACGGAGTGAATGCTACGGTGTAAGTGAGGAGAAGAGCATTGCAGTGCTCTGCTGCTCTACATCAGACCAGGGCTTTTATGTACATAAGGAGAATAAGATGAAACGAGGAGACGAACTGAAATTGACCCTCGCGGCGCGTCAAATGTAAGACGATCCGCATTGTGTTTGTGAGGGTGAGATGGAGCAGATAGTGAAGATCGAGAGTCGAGAGAGAGAGAGAGAGAATGGGTGGATGGGTGAGTTGCTGCTAGGCTGTTGGATGTTGGTGGGAAAGGTGAGATGGAATTGAAATGTGGAAAAATCCGAATATCGGAATAAGAATAAAATTTTTAAATTATTCGGAATGAGAAGTTTACCGAAATCTTCTGAATCGAAGTCAAGTAAAAATTATGTCAAAGTTAATGCTCGAATTTTCTACAATCGACGGAATTAGTTCGGTTCGGGGTAGAGACGAGAATTGCTTCTCATCCGTAGTAGGTTGTCGAAATGAAATGCTGACGACTGCTCTTGTGGTTGAGAGAGGGACTCTCCTCTTCTCATTCCAACATGCCGCTCTGCTTTTCTGCCTTATCACTATCAGTTCCCCTTTGCCTGATTAACGACTTTCTTGTCAGCCTCTGTCTCTGTCCCTCTCCTGTCAGATCGGTGAGAACACGGCAATCATCCAGTCAATGGGCAATCATATCACTTTGCAATGGTTCTCTTCGCACCTCGAGCCGCTTCCCCCTTCCTTCCTTTCCTTTCCTTTGCTCTTTGACGCTGACAAGCAGGCCGATCAAAAGAGAAAGATAAAAGTAGATTGTTTGGACAGGTCGCTATGTAATTGCAATTGCAATTAGCACAGTCGAGATGATTTTTATGATCAGAAAGTGCGATATTGTGATAAGTAGTATGAGTAAGAGTCGGTCGATAATGGAGTAACATGATTTTCGAAACTCTTCAATATTCAATCGCTTCCCAAATTAAAAAGGTCATCCCCCCTCAAAAATCTCGTTTCGAATTTCAAAGATTTTCGAGATTTCGACGATGATTCTCTTTTGTAGGGCGTCGATAATAAATCTCGCGTAAAACGTTGAAACCGGCAAAATATTTACGGTCATTAGAAAGAAGGTTGAGATAAGCGCGCGCATGCGAACATTGTAGGATAAGAAAAAGAAGGATAACAGAAAGTAGATGAAAGGAGTGATGCGTAAGATAAATTGCAAGAAGAAGTGGTAGAGGAGTAAGGAAGAAGGGGGAGAGGGGTGCTATCTCTATTCAGATCTGGTAGAAGGACAGTGGTAGAGAGTGGTAGAGATGAGGTTAGAGCGATAGAGAGCGGGAAATATAGAGGAAGGTGAAAAAGACACACAAAGGGAGGTGCAAAATAACCGCGATATGAATGGGGATGGAATGGGCATAGGGGCATATATGAGAGAGGCGAGGGCGAGTGATCAGAACAGTGGAAGAGGCCTTCTAATGCAAATGAGGCGACAAATGCGAGCGACTGCTTAGTAAAGACACAAAAAAGGTCTGGAGGAGAATTCAACAGACAAGCAGTGGCAGAGAAGTCAGAGGAGGGAGGATTTGTCTGGCTTCTCTCGGAGAATAATGGGCCAGAGCCCGCCCGGCCGCCTCCCGAGGCTCATTCGCTCATTCTCATTCCCAAATTCGATGTGGCGTAGAGACCCGACAGAGTGAGTGGTAGTAGGGAGAAAATTTGAAGAAGAAGAAGAAGACGACGAGGAAAAAGACGGAGAAAGCAATCACAAAAACAACTACCCTTGTCTTATTGGCAATGAGAGGAGAGGGAACATAAAAAAGAAGAATCAAATGGCGAGCGGGAAGCGAAGAGAAAAAGAGCGGTTAGAGAGGCAGAGAAACGACAATTCACATATAGCAGAAAGAAGGAGATGGGGTAATCTCATTTTGCTAGTCCCCACAGCAGGACTGCGAAATGACAATTTCATAAGTGTTATTCAGACGAAACGCATTTCCAGAAATCCGTCAAAAATCAACATTTTCTCGAAAATTTCACAAGAAAAATGGCGATTCGTAATTTATGCGAGAGATTTTTGTCCTCACTAGCAACCGAAAAAAAGGCGGCTCAGGAAAAGAATTACACGAATTACCGTGAAAAGCGTCACTTTATGGCGCCTAACACTTTACTTATAGTTTCAGCAGGAATAAATATCCCTCTATTTACAGAATTAATAGGCTATTATCTCGGCTCATAAAACGACAAGACGAGCGAGTGCAATGCGAAAGAAAAAATAGGTTTCATATAAATCACTAGGAAAGAATGGAAGAAATTACTTTTGAAAAGTGGCCTGGAGAGAATTCGAAAATATGCTTGTAGTAAGTGAAAAACTAGACAAAGATGGCTGAAATTTTGAGAAGCAAAAAGAAGGAATGAGAGATGGAAAATGGGATGAGAAAATCGAGGACGACGAGACAAAAAAAACGGACGAAAGACAAAAGAAATATAGCTGGAAAAAGATGGAAAATAGATGAAATGGATAGAAAAGGTTTGAAATGGGAAGAGGGGGGAGAAGGAGAGGAACAAATGTGAAAGAGGAGAGGAGAGAGGGAAATAAGACCTCTGGCAAAAAAGCATCCTCTCTTACAGAGAGAGAGAAAGAAGAGAGACATGCATTGCTCTGCACTGAAGGACAGAAGGACGACCACATGAACGAATGAACGAATGAAGAAAGAAGGAGGAGGAGAATGACATTCTAACTGCTAACTAACAAATATCCTAACACCTCTCAAGAGTTCTTCAAATTATTTAGAGAAAAAGATTAGGGTAGCTAAATAGTGATTTTTCTAAATACAATGAAATAAAAGATGCAAGAATTTCGGATGAAATGATCAATTATTGCAACTTTTCTTGAAAATTGTCGAAAGAATTCCAAATTGATTACTAAAGTGCAAGCGAAAAAGTGGAATTTTCGCTCACAGCACTTATCAGTAACTATAAATTTTCCAGAGCAAATGCGAGAATTTTATGGTCTGAAAATTTTCGAAATTACTGATTTCTCAATTATACTTTTAAAAACGTTTAATCTAATAACAGATCAAAAATTGTTGAAAATTCTTGCATTCAGATTAGCTTCAAAAAGAAGGGATTTGTTCATAATCTGATAGAATAGAACACAGGAATATTCTTTGCAAAATAGATGCCTGAATTTTTATGAGATTAAATAATTCACTACTATTCCGAACAAAAACTCGGTGTTTAGAGATTGAACTAGAGAGTGAGTGAGAAGGACGAAATGTGTTCAGCAGAGAAATAGAGATATTGTTAGATGAAATGAGGAGAGGGGAGAGTTTTTCAAGAAGAGGAAAGGTTTTGCGAGTAGGGGAATCCTTTGTGAAAAAAGACGAAGGACTGCGCGTATACAGCCAGACAAGCAGACATTCGGACAACTAAGGAAAGGATCATTTATGCGGGCGAGGAGCGATTGAGATTGCATCGATTCGGTACGAGTAAGTATGAGTATGAAAGGGCTCGCTAGTGGTGGTTCTGTCGATTTTTGCCCATTCTTGGGATAGATCTACAGAAAATAAAGAACAGAATGGAATTTGGAACGTAATTTTGCCTTGTCACTGATAAGGAGTTCATGAAAAGTGAATTTTTTGAAGTCAAGCTAAGTTTGAAAGACAAACAAAATGTGAAGATCATCTACTCAAAAAGTTTGTCTTAGGTCAAACCTAGACCTTAATTGGCAATTGCCTCGAAACAAGCAACGAGACTGTCGTTCAATTAATCGACACACAAACGATTAGAATGGCGTACAAAAACACCGAAACACACACAAATGCATATAATACGCAATAACTGCCAAAAGAAGAAAGGAAATGAGGCTGAGGGAAGAGGCGGAAGCAAAACAATAACAACTTTACAGCTTCACATACACCAATTATTCGCAAACAAGCGAACAAGCGAATTATAATTTGTAGCTTGTTTCAGGGAAAGTAGAAAATGACTGAAGACATTCGACAAATCGATTATTCGATTGAGAAAATTGCGGTTGAATGACTTATTCTGTGAAAATATTGAGAAATTTATAAATTTTCTAAATACAAACAAAATCCACTCATCAATAGATCCTTACAAATTTATCTTGCAACTAAAGAAGATATTCAATACTTTCTCGGATATCGTAAAATAGAATTTTATTGTCGATTCGAAGATGAGCAATAAAACGCGACATAATGCAATGCCTCCTTCCCTCTCCTATTGCCTCGTTTATCCTAATTTGCTGCGAATAGACTAAGAATATCTGCAATATCTGAGATATCTGTGCTTGCAGAGGTCGATCCTCCCCCATTTACTCTGGGCCATACAAGGAGGAGGATAAATAGCTGGAGTACTCGCGCAGCTATATAAGGGGGCATGAATGACAAGTTCAGAGAGAACAATGCAGATGAAGGAGGATAATGAGCATCAGCAGCTCTCGAGTCAAAACGTCGAAAAACGCGAATGCGCAAGTGTCCCTAGGAGATTCCCTCGCAGAGTTATTTATTCCTCCGTTTCTGTTTGAATTCTCGAACCACTCCGTCCAAAAGCCTGATAAATGACCTTTGCCGCGAAAAACTGTGCAACATTTAACAAATGTCAAGTACAACACAGGCGAAAGGTTAATAGTGGTTTATCAAGATCGACTATTTTCGATATTTTTACATTGGGAGGAGCGCATGTGATTGCAACTTGAATTTGTCGTGTTAATGAATGGAGTATTGCAAAAAAAAACATATCCTGACTATATCACGATTTAGCGATAAATCGTCAACATTGTATGGTTACTTTGAACTGTTCTCTCCTCATCTATTTCATTCTCCCAATCTAATGCCTAATGTACATAATGCTCTGCACTGCACTGTGCTAACATTCTCACAGCAGTTGAGTAGCATTAATAAGTAAAGAAAAGGAAGGGAGGGAAAAGAAACCGAATAGCGATCGAGTAATCGATAAATAGAGCGGTAGAGAGGCAGAGGCACTTTGGTCTGTCTGTTGTATGATGCATCCCTCATTTCTGCTTCTCTGTCCATACATGGACCTCTCTCTCGCATTGCACAGTTGGATATCGTTCCTCCCTCTCTTTTCCTCTCCTCGACTTGTCAGCCAAAACAAAAGCGCGAAGAGATGCGACTCACACACAATCAGATTCGCGAGAAAACACATTCACACCAAATAACGAAGCAATGAGAATGTTGCAATGCGAAAACACCGAAGAATGATCGATTTTTGAATTTTTCGAAGAAATTTTAGGGTATATGAATGATTAAAAAATCCTTAAATTTTCATAATAAATTTAACATTGCTTTAGTTCTTTAAAAAAATCATCTCCGAGGAGAATAGTTTTGACATGGAGAACAGATTGTCTCACTTTATTAGTCTAAAATGTACCTATCAGCAAAATATCGGTTCGTAACACTTATTATCGTTTTTAGCGCGAAATATACATTGGACAAAGATGAAATGTGCGAGATCTTGCTTATAGCCAAAACAGAGTGGAAAGGGGAAGGGGGAGAGCAGGCATAATTAGATGAGAGGCCAATCGCATTGGCAAAGCAGAAGAAGATAGAGGAAGGGGGGAACAAAGGAAGACATAATCCATGAAGAGTAGGGGAGTGACTCCGCCCAGGGAATATCTTCGAGAGACAGAGCGATCGAGAGTCGAGAGAAGCAGACAGGGTTAGGCTAATTGACCCTCTGCCAATAGATATTCCTAGATTCTTAGAGCTTAAAATGATGATGAGAAAAAGAGAAGATAGAGAGAAATGAAGATAATGCAGATAGAGATTGTGGATATTAGATGTGAGATGTGACAATGTGTTGTTGGGATAGGATAGATCGAGCAGAGTGAGCATATGGGACAAACCAAGCAGAGAGGAGGAGGAGGAGAGAGACTGTGTAAATATAGGGGAGATATGGGATATCTGACATTAGACATAACACATCATTCGAACTGGGCAATGACAACGATTGAGCAGATACAGGGAATAACACAGGCGAATTAGCATAGATCGAGAGGATTTAGAGCTGAAAGAGATTCGCATATCAGATCGAGTTATTCATCATCAATACTCATTTGAAAAAGAGTTCAAGTCTAGAATTTGAGAGAAATGGGAAAGAAGACCAGCGGCGCAACACAAAGAAACATAAATTGCTGTTAGGAAGGAGGAGTTACGGCCCAATATACACAAAACGCGAATAGCGAATATAGTGGCAAGACAAACAAATCAAATCAAACAGATCTGGGAGAAGGAAAGTTATGAATAGAGGTAGGAATTGAGATTGAGATTGAGATTATGCTCTTCTACAGGGTCATTCTATCTATCTGTTTACTGTTATGGCCACGAATTTCAGGCTTGACTAAAATTGAAACATGAGCTTCATTCCAATTCAGACTAATTTTAAAAAATCAACTTCAAATTGTGTGAATTAAAATTGAAGCTTGAGGTAGAATTTGAATATCTTTGATCACGATTCAATCCATTTTGTTATGTGTGTCAAAGTACAGACTGACAGAACGCATAAATGCGTACGCTTTCTTAGCCTTCGACAAGCCATAAGGATGGATAGAATGAGATATGAGAAACCGCGAACTTAACTATCGTTTTTGCATATGCGACCTTCAAAACGCGAACAAGCGGATTTAGTTCAACATGAAGACTTAGAATTTATCTTCCAATTTGTTTCTCAGACTTTGCATTATTCAGCAGAAGTCAGAATGTGAATTCAGCTTCATCGGAAATTCTTCCAATTAGCTTTCTTCCTCTATGGGTATAAAATATGGAGGGTCGTTTGGGGTGAAATTGTGCAAAGTGAGTCGTTTGATATACGGTACCGATTCATAATATTTCCACGAATTAGCCGTCTTCCAAATTTGCTCTGAAATTGTAAAAGCCTCGGCTTCATCCAATTCGAGAGAGGAAAATTGATGAAAGGAAGAAAGAAAAGGAGTGAGGGGTAAGAAGGAGATAAAGAAATAAAGATGAAGCTGTGAGAGGAATGAGAGTAGTGGAAGACAATGGCGGAGTGAGGAAGACGAGCTGACGCTTCATTGGACAGCCTCGATAATTAACATGTGTCTCTCGAGGGAGTCGAGAAGATGCAGGATGAAGACTGAAGATGGAGGCAGCAAATTGAAGAGACTACAGAGAAGATAAAGTATTTTACCAAACCAACGAGAAGCTCATCTGAAGATGTGATGGTATTAGAATTGGGTGTGTAAATTGTTCTGCCAGAAGTTGGAATTACGATGAAATTTGAGAATTATTACAAATCTAGAAAATCAAATTTGAGATGGGCAAAAATGAAGAAACGAATAAAAAGCGAGAAAAATTGGGGGAGCGGAAATTTCGTGAAATAGAGGGTATTTAAAATTCGACATATTTTTTCCAAACAGCGGCGAGTCGAAGGTATTTAATTTCAGGTATGAAATTACCGAATTACAATGGAAAACTAGGGCTATCACATGAAAGCAGGGTCTTCAAGTACTGATTGCAAATTAATATTTGATCTATGGAAAAGTAGAGAAAAATCATGTCTGGACAGGAAAAACCCGAAAATGGTTTCCCGGAAGATCCCAGACAAAAGGTTAGCAGACAGGCTGAAAAGCCAGGAAGAAACGAAGAAAGTAAAAGTTGAACGGAAATAGAAATGAGCCTTTGAAAGCCATCGAAAGCGGTCAAAGCATACAATTTCCATATGAGGCAAAGCGGTCAAATGACAAGAAGTGGGGGAAATGAGTAGAGGGTGGAATTTGAAAGTTAGAATGAATAAAAAATGAATCTTTTCCACCCGAAGATAAGCCATTCTAAAAACTAACTAAATGCACACAAATTCGTTAGATGAGCGAGATTAATAGCGTTTAGCTGACACCCATCTGTTGCAAATATGCAATTTGAACTGGTATTATTCGGAATCTTTAGATACAAAGCTCATAATTTTATAAATTCGGCAGATTAAATGAAATTGGGATTACAGTATGAAAACATCGATTTAGAACGATTAAAATTGACGAATTTAGAGGTTGGGTGGTTGTGTATTAGTCGAGTAATTCTGATGTTGACTAGAATTTCTTATAATTAGTTACGAAGATTAATTTGAGTTGATTGTTGAAGAAAGAGGACGTGAAAATTGCTGCAAGTCGGTTGAATTATGAACAAAAATAAGGGAAATTATGCGTTTGTGAATCGAAATAGCTGTTTTCCTGAATTTGCCTGAAATTGATCGGACATGGGCATATTCGTCTATCTGCCTATTAATTGCGGAATTGCGAAATGACATTTGGCAGACTCGTGAAATTCGAAACGAGAAATGCGAAATGAATGGATTTTGCTTGGCACGGAAATCTCAAATCCGAAATGCCAGACATTTTTTGCTAACTGGAATTATTATTGAAGTGCGCGCATGAAATAAGCAGGAAGAGAGACATCAAAATATGGAACGCAAGATGATGAGCTCGACCAATTTACAAATGAGAAATTTGAATTTTAGTAAAATGGAAATATTTTGATCGCAAAAGAATGCGATGAGAATTTGCTAATCGGTTTTGTAAATATTATTGATAGGTAGTAAAAATTGACGAAGCGGAAAGCGAAGCGATAATTCATTGATAGTGATTAGAGGGACTGATTATCCACTCATAACACAGACATTAGAAGGAAAGGTGGTAAATAGATAAACTTATTTAAAAAAGAGAATAAAGAGAAGAAAAGAAAATGAGTTGAGGAATGAAAGATGGCTCTCGTTCAAGTGGAAACACACCAACAGAATGCTCTGCTGAATGTGAAGTAGTTTGTGAAGGAAGGAGAGAAAGGGAGAAAAATGAAGAGAGATGAAAATGTGAGCAAAGAAAATTATAAGTCAAATATTTGAAACTCGAGAAGAAGAGGAGAAATGGAAAAGGTTTAGGAAAACGAACAGAGTAGTTCAGGAATGAAAAAGAGTGTCAACGCCTAAAATGGGCGTGACAAGGAGTAGTGTTAATGAGACAGCAAATTATGAAGAAAGTGTAGTTATGCAAATAATTCACGACAATATCATTAGTTTAGAACATGTTCAGTTTTATTTAAAAGCATTATAGATATGAAATTAGAATATTAGAAATGGGTAAATTTGAATTTCAGTGAGACTAAATTAGTTGATATTCCTTCAATTATGCTCGTTTGGTTCTTTTACCCTAATGTAACATTTCCCAAAAATTAGAATAACTTTCTCCACAGATGGATAATAGCATAAAATTACACGCGTTTTAAATATCTCTTAAATTTATAAAAAATAATCATAGGTTTGTAATATATTCGAATAAAATATGCCATTTGTTAGATGAAAACAACATTAAGATGAAAGAAAATGAATCCGCCTCTTTCTCACTAAAATTTTATGAGAATGTGCAATTATTTGCTATTATTTTGTTCGGAACTCAAATCGCATTCAGAACATTTTATATTCTTAAAGAGCGGCTCATTTCAGTGGCCGACGGCGCATCAGCTAGAGACAATAAAAGTTTATTGCAATCGGTTGGAAAAGAAGAGGAAAGGGAAAAGGGGAAATGGTCCTGGAAAAGTGGATGGATCGAGAAATGAGAAGGAGAAACAGAATGAATGCAAATCTCACATCAGGCTGACAAATCACTTTTACAAATGGCACGGATAAACTCGAATGAGTTTTTGAGGGTTGGATGAGAAATATGCAAAACTCAAATCAGCATTAGAAATACCCTAGGTTTAAAAGTCGTAATCAATCCTTCATTTCTAAATTACTCGATCGCGAAATAATCTTTAAAATTATCGAAATTTTTGCACATTCCAAAATATGATAATTGCTTGTTTCGTTGTTTCTGATAAAAACGACATGAAATAAGGACTATTTTAATACATGAACCTCGGGAAAAACTTATTTTATGCCGACAATATCAATTCTGCTATCTTTTTTAGGATCTGAAAAAAACTAATTCAAGAAGAACACAAACCTTCTCATAAGAGATCCCTAACGAGTATTTCAAAACCTTATCCGACTTACCGATGCAATTGAATTTTGCTGAAGATAGCTTTCAACAGTTTATAAAATTCCGCGATAAACCAGTTTTCGGGAATTAAATTGTATGTTAAAGGTAGTTTCTTGGAAGAAACATTCGAGAGCCGCTAACAATGAAGAATTTGGGCAGTGACAGAAAAAGTGAGAAGTCAGGAGCCGCTTTACTTTGACGTATAGAGATAAGAAGCGTGGAATTGCAAGGGAAGGGGGCTGCCAGTTTAGTTTCCAAAATTGGAGAAGAAGCTTGGAGATAAAGGAGGGAAAGAAAGTGAAGAAAGTGAGCAGGAGAGCAGGAATTCGATGCAAAGCAAAGTGTATCGGATAAAGAGTAGAAGGGAAGGGGAAGGGGGGAATAAAGGAAATTCAATCCACGCCAAAGTGAGAACCAAAGGGTGCGCAGAGAGCCGAAGACTTGAAGAGTGAGAGAAATGGAACATGGCCGGGGACATAACAATTCTAAATGAACAAGCGAGAAGAAAACAACTAGAATGGTAATCAGGAGAGAATAATTATGGGAAAAATTGCAATATTCGATGAAGTAGGAGCTTTAGAAATTATATTGAAATTTATGGAAAAATCTGAAGAAGAAGAAAGCTTATATAATTTTTAGAAAACTATTAATCCTGGATAAATTTTCTAATTATTCAGCTAAAATGAGTAAATTTTGTTTATTTTGCTCGATTTTATCTAAAAGTAGCAATGGGTAAGACTCTTCCGCGCATAAAACATGCAAATAACGATGGACTGACTTCGATTATGATTAATTTGTTTATGTTCGGATCATTTCTCGAAGCTTCGTTCTAATTCTGGAATTGCGCTGGACATGACGTCGAAAATCCGCGCGCTGACCAAATCCGGCAGGTAAGACGAAAAGAAGGAGGGGAACAAAATGGTAAACAGCCGAGCAAAGAGGGATTGGGATTATCTCGAGTGATGAAGGAGATGTATAAGCATAGAGCGAAAATTCAAATAGCGGTGGAACGAGGGTTAAGGGAATTACGCTCATCGCTCATCTACCATATCGTCTGCAGAAGTATGCTGCCCACCGTTTTATAGGGTATTTTGGAATTTTCTCGAAATCCTCTAGCTCCGATCCTTCTATCTTCGCGTATGGTGAGGCATGCGCAGAAAGACCAGTTACCGAAACGACAGAAATCAAGAACCAAAATGGGGAATGTTTAGATCGAAGAACTTTCTCGAAGAAATTTCGCGGTACAATTTAGAAAATTAGTTTCCAAAATAAAGCTATCGCATAATTTTATGGATTTGCAGAAAATTCACTTTGGAAATCTGAAAACGTCAAATTTTGAAATCGCCTAATAAAGATTGTTGATATTTTTGAGTTTTCGAATATTTTCGGGGATCATGTGCGCGAAGCCGGGTGAAAATCATCTAACAGTTCACCCAAAACAAAAACGATAACTATATATCCATCCAGCTAAGAGATCCAAGAGCAAATTTTGAACTTCCACCATATGAAAATTTAGCAGGAATTCATCAACATCCCGTAATAGCTTATTTCTACGTACAAACTACATATCATTTCTCTCATTACAGTGGGCAAGTGCGCTGTTTTATTATCGCATCCAAAAGGAAGTTCTCAAGACTTTTTAGGGAATTAATATTGTGCTTTATACCAAAATCTAGCTCTAATTCTGCTAAGATTCAACTTATCGCAAGAATAAGGAAATCTTCCGATTTTCTGGTTTTAAAATAGTCTAAATGTATGTAGTTGTACCAAAAACGAACCTACTGTAGCCAAATCTTACTAAATTATCATTCTACAATTCCCACAATATCAACGTTTAGTTTCAAATTAAACCTATAGGTTCTGGCAAAATTTATCATTTTACAATCAAAAACTTAATGAAAAATCAATTGAAATATGAAGAATGAAGATATTTTACGAAAACTGAGTTTTAGAAAAAAAATTGTCAAACAGAATTTTAGATTATCTCATACGAAATATCAGGAAATTTTTAGCTAGAATTGTTCAAAATTTGTTCAGCTGAACCGCGCACAAAGTGCAAAAAACTAAAATTTTTTCTCAAATTAGACTTGATCTTCGTAAATCCATATTTGATTTTCTAGGTTAGAAAATGTATATGAGATTAAAAAAATATTTGGCTAAAATAAATATGACAGAATAGATTGTAAAAAATATCTGAAACAAACAGGAAGGCTATATTTGCAGATTCGATCATTCTCAATGATCCTTCGCTTTTATATTATCTTATTTCGAACTTCATAAACTCGGAATAATCCAGAATTATGAAGAAGTTGATGATATTAATTCAAGTTATTGGAAAATCACGCCATAAAATCATACGAGTTTCCTGTTGGTGGTTGGATTTTCACATAATTTCTAGTTGTAGTATTTTGAAATGATGAAACTCAGGAAGTAAAAGGTTAGAGAGTAAGGCGATTTCAACTGATCAAAGTAATGAAGGCAATCTGGGGATGATGCGAGAACTAAATCGAATTTAGCGGATAAAAATTCTCTACAATAAACATTAGAATATCAAGAATCATGTCAGTTATGAAAATGATCAGAAATTGCTCCTAATTGAAAATTAATGTTGACTGCTAAAATAGCGTTGAGTCAGAAAATATACTGGACAACGATTAAAGTCGAAAGTTCCAGAATCTCAGAATCAAAATATCAACAATAACAGCATAAGAGTCCAGCTAAATAGGATAATCTCAGATTATGCCACCTACTACAAGAAGTCCAGCGTAATTCCGTTTTACGCTAGCTATAAATAAAGAGAATGCGGTCAGATATAATCTGTTATAGATTATCATATGAGTATAGCAGTAATTACAAATTATAATGAGTAGTAGTTGATTATTTAGTCACATGATGTTGCAAACGAGTGAAATCAACCACTAGACAATTGAGAGCAGATGATTTGCAGAATAGGAAGGTGATAAATGAAGTGGCGTGTGGCTATGATTTATCAAGAGTTGTGAATATTCTAGAAGGAGTGTATAATATAAAAATAAGAGGTAAGTTAAGTAAAATTAAGAGTTAACTTACTAAATTATATAGTAGAGGTAACAGAAAACTATTGTGTAAACAGCCAAACGATTTTGGATTATTTAAGATATATGTAAAGTTGTGGTTATGACCACAATTTAGTCGATCTTCAAGATAAAGTTTTGACAGAAATAAAAATGAAACGATCTGATTAGTGTACTAATCAAGTTGGTCATTATGAGCCGAATCACTACTGGCCGCTTGCCCGCCTAGACTCTGTACTCGAACAATTTCCGATCCGACTACTTTCATAATCCCCCGCCTCTTTCCTTGCCTTCTCTAGTCCTGCTCAATATTTGACCAGCTACTTTCGAATGTCTGTCTGTCTCGTTGTCAGCCCGCAAATGTGTGATTAGTTCAAACCGAGAAAACTCTGCTGTATCCTCTAAAAATAGACCATTTCACATCTTTGTTTAGAAAACCATAACATAATCCATTCGTACTACAGATATGTGCACTTGTGTGTAGATAAATCTCTTTGAGAGATCTAAGAACGCACTTTCGAATTAGTGTAAATTGGTACTTTAAACTGAAAAAATGGGTGATGTGGGAATGCAACTTCACAAAAAATACAGATTTTGAACCGATACACATTCCGGAAATGGGTTATTCCAAATGTTCATCTTTTCGAAACAGAAACCGAGATTTTTAGCATCTCTAATCTCGAAGATTGTAATCAAAGAAAATCTAAAATAAATAATCATCAGAAAGTTGGTTGAAAATATTAGATTATACTAAAATAGAGATTTGGCAACCTGGAAAAGTAGTTGCAATAGTTGCATACGAAATAGTAAAGGAAGAGAATCTTTTCCCTAATATCCTATATTATTTCGCGTGCAACGATGCTACGATGCAACTACTTTTTCAAATTGCCGATTATTTCATAAATGGATAATGGTCGATAACTTTTTTGCACTTTTTTATTTTCCAATGCGTAACTATCAAAAGTCGGAAAATCAAAGAGAAGCGCCAGGCGTAAATGGCCTGCGGCAATTTCAGATACAATCAAGGACTGAATGACTGTTTTATGAGCCCCTTTTATTCCTCAACAATTCGACATTCCTGAATACCAAGTCCAATTTATCTCAATTAGTCAGTAGCCGATGAAAGACGGCAGAACAAAATGCGCCATTTTAGTCAATCTATCTGGAAAGCAGGTTGAAATAGGTAGAGCTTATCTACTGAAATAGGATTGTTTATTTGGTCAAACTGTTCATTTATATCATTGGGCAACTACTATTTAAAGGAGTGATTTTTTGTATGATGTTAGAGCTTTTCTCATATTCTCGAGAAAAACACTTTATCATTCAAAAATTCACTCCGTCATTCCGTTAGATGGAAACTCCCATATCATTGAGAATAAGAAGAAAAAGGATCATAAAAATCTTGATTCCCCGGTAAAAGTTTCTTGTTAATTCTTCAAATCCTGTCAGAATTTTCATAAGTCCAATCAATCCGACTCTACCTTTCACATTCATTCGGCGCCATACTGTCGAGGACGAATAGTAAGGAAGAGGCGGAGCTCGAATTTAGACGTCCCACAGAAATAAACGACCATATTCGCTTATTTTAACGTCTGATATTCCCTTTTCATTCTACTCGATTTGCATATTTTCAAATCGACGCAAAAAAACAAATGACCTCGTAATTTTCGATTTTTCTTTCTTTTCCATGGATTACTGTAGTTGAATTAAATTTATGGTTGTAATTGTTCAATATCCTTCGCAAAGTACTAAATCGATCGTTTTGCACTGAATATTTGAAAAATATTATTCGAATTTCAAGTCTGTGATTCACTCATCATGGTATTCAGTCGCGCATTAACCCATGTTTGTAATACTTTTTAAACGCTGCAAGTTATTTGTATCACCACTGCCTACGCATGAATCAATTCTTCTTCAGTAAATGTCATGCAGATTATCTACGTGAAATATTCGATTTATCCCTTTGATAACAGATCATAAATCTCTTTATCTCTCTTACTTCTCAATTCAATTAGATTCCAGAATTGATGAGCGACAGTTTTACTTCTCTCCTTTCTCTGGTCCCTCTATTTCTGCCTGCAATGCAAACATGCAGCCTTCATACAGATTCCCTCCTTATCACTGTCTCTCTCTTTATTTCTTTCCCTGCTTCTCCCTGTCTTCTTTATTTCTCCCTCTCTCTTTCACTTCGAGCACTTCCTATCGATCTTCCTCATGTGCTGCATATGATCGACACCTCGTCTAATTTGGACACTTATCCCATATTTCACAGATTATTTCGTGACTTTTTTCCTATGCTTCCGGATCATTCTTGAGCCTGTTCTAGCTCCTATTACCGGAAAGGATATTCTTTCGTGAATAGTTTGTCCGAGTTCCGCTTTTTTTAATTTTCATTAAAAAATCGGATTCCATCAGTATCAGAGCCGTATCTTTTATTTTAAAACAATTCAGCTGATCAAGTATAAGACTAATTTAAAACTGAAAACGTAACATGATTTTCTGTGAAGAGATGTTTCATTCATTCAACTTCTGAACTCTATGGATCCTTGTAAAATGTTTCTTCTTTCCATTTTTATTCCCATCTTCTTTGTACTTATTGCTCCTCCTAACACCGAATGATAAGACATCATTAATGAGCCGTTGTTTCCTTCTGCCTTCTCTTCTTGAATTATCACGAGGGTTTCCCTTGTTCTCATCACAAGGGTTTCTCCTACTGACTGTCCTGTTGTAGCGAACGAAACACTCAAAATATTTTTTGTGAACAAATTTGACATTATTGACAAGTTTTTCTTGCAAAAGTCTTGTTTTGTGACAATAATAACTTCAAGTTAGTCAAGAATCATTGAAATTTAAGAAATGTTTCGAAAATATATTCAGAAAATTTCAATTTTTCCGTTTCTATGTTAGAGCAATTATTGTAATTCTATAACTTTGACAAAAATCTTTCGAAATTTTTGAATTACGACTTTGCTTGCCATTTCAATAACTTAAAAATCCAATAAATTTTGCTGACTTTTTCCTAAACTTTTCTTCCTATGGAAATAACCTGAAAAAATCATCGTTCTTCCTCTCCTTATCTCGATCTCCGTTTCTCCGATTCATCGCATCGCTTTCAAGTTGCCCGTTTTGCCGCCTAACTTCCGGCGACATCCATCATTTTCTTTCAAATTCGCGCTACGGTAATCCAAAACTGTCAGATTTCGAGAAATTATTAATTACTTCGTAGTTCGATCAAAATCGTCCTTCTCAATTGCTCAATTAGTACTGCAGAATTTTGTTCATTTTGAAGACAAGAAGCGAAAGAGTTAAGAACTGGAATAAAATATGTGCGAAAATGACTTTTGAGATTTTCGATATCGCAAGCAGAATAGAAAGTGTTTCTTTAAATGTTCGGTAATCGAATGGAAATCGGCCGAAAATGAGCTGAAACCAATAATTTGGGAACGGAACGAAATTTCTGCATAGCCTTGATTGGAACACTTAAGAATCGAAATGGCTTTAAATTTAACCCTGGATTGCTGAACGATTCATCGATACCGATATTTCTGCTACAATTCACCGAATTTTAGGCTAGGAGGGGTAGAGAAAAGGGAACAAATAGTTAGTGAATTTGAGTAATGGTGGTGGTGGTAGTCAGCGGATGAATTATAGAATGAGCCATAATTCGTTTATGTAGGTTTCTTGAAATTGTAAAAAAAGTCTTAAATCAATGTCTAAATAAAATCGTGGTCTGCAGCCTTCTCCAACGCCATCATGTCTGCTTCTGCTTCTGTCAGAGAAATTCTTGCGTCATCTCTCTAAGGATGATTCGTCGTTCCGCGATCTCGTCCCTTCGCACTTTTATCCCTTATCCTTTATCTCAAATCCGCTTCATTCTCCATTCTTTCCCCCCAATTTCATCATTTATCTGCGTGGAATTTTGCGCGTCAGAAGTGAAATGATGGAATGAAATGGACGAATGAGGAGGGGACTGCAGGCAGGGCGCGGGGCGCCAGAAATGTCAACCCCAATTAATAGTTCATTCATCATCGCTAAGTCAATAAACGGAGAAATTGATAGGGTGATAGGCGAAGAGGACGAGAGGAGAGAAGGACGAACTGAAATGGAGCGGGTGAACGCTCGATGCGAGTAGCTGAATTCTCCTTTCACTGACTGACGACCCTATCATCCATCCGTTCAGCCGTCGATTTGTTTGTTTTGCATCTGAACGAAACGATCCATCATTGCGATCAGCCGAAACGACGCGTAGACAACGCGCAAAAAAGTGGCGATGAAAAAAGACTACTGTAGATGGAAAGAGACAGGCAGGCAAAAACGAGAACAATTCGCTGTGGGACACACGCCACACTCTGAATGACTGGGGGTGATGACTGCTTACCTATGATTTTGCAGGTGACAGATTTGTTTCTAATTTTGGACACAATGCTAAACTTTTCTGATATCTTTTGGCTTCATTATTTAATCAATCTGGCAAAGGACATCGCTGATAGGAGGAGGCGAACTCTAGTCGATTGTATTTTCGAATCCTCGAGAATTTAGAAAAGATAAACCTCTATCATCTACAGTAGCTCTCAACATTAGTAAAAAATTCCCCGAATTGCTCGAATTCTCGCATTATCGTCGCGAAAATGACTGAGACCGTAACTAAGCAGTGATCCATCTTTCGTCCTTCTGTTTCTGTTTCCATTACTTGGTTCTCCAGTTTCGTTCCTTCTGCTTTCCGCCTGATTGCACATTCTGTATGCGGCGCGTTCAGCCAATTCCCCTCTTCTTTCATTTCCAACGGCAATTCTTCCTCTTCATTTTACAGGCGCAGTGCCAAAATGAGGTGTTTTGTCCGGACATCCAGTCATTTCGAGGCGGCCTCTTTGGATCTTTCCATACACCCATCACATCCGCGTAAAGCACCTGCATGAATGTAGTAGACACTTTTTGCCTCATTTTACAGAATCCCATAAATTTCATCAATCATGAAGTACAATATAGCGATTATCGCTTTTTAAGAAATGAAAGTTATTCTAGATAACTCCCATTTTCACACTTTACCCCGTTTAGTCGATTTCTATTCCGTTTCCGATATTCTTGTAGGCTGATCCGATCGGCGGGTAACCTCGGCCTTTCTTCTTCTTCTCTGCCAGCGACGCACCTCAGTCTTTCTCTCCTATTTCATTTTCTCTGCCTATCCATTTTTTCTCTTTAATGAAGCAGAGAGAAGGAAAAGGAAAGAAAATGAGGTGTATCGCTGACAGAGCAAAAAGAAAAGCTCGAGAATATCCGCAGATTGGTTTCGCCAATAAACCTGGTTTTCCAAAATCTCGAACTCTTTACCGAACAACCCTGCTTCTGTGGTCCATCAACAATCTTATCACCTTTATAGACATTTGGCCATTCATATTCACCTTATTTTGGCTAGATAAGCCAAAAATTTAATTTATGGCTCCTAAATTGCTGCTAGCCATCCTAGATCGTATTCTGAGTGCTCTTCACTTCGCTTGTAAAATTCTCTTCTTCGAACGACAGTTTGACAGTGATTCCACCCGACAACTGTCAATTTGCTCTATTTGTTTCTCGCGGACAAATTATCGCTTTGTGTTATCGACTCCCATTTTGTCACACTGGTAATTGAAAATAGTGGATATTCGATTTTTCATGATATTTTTACTATTTTTTTCTCTACGATAAAATTCAGAACAGCATACTTTTCTTCCAAAGGATAATAAAATAGATGAATATCTTTTGATGAAGAAGTTGACGTAAGAAAATTCAGGAATATGCTCTTGAAGTTCCATATAATTTTCTGAATTCGTAGAATTTGTTCCGTTTGGTTTGCCACTTGCAAATTTGGCCACTTTTACGCACATACGCACGTTCATTTCGTTATCCTCTTTCCCCTTCCCTCTTCAGCTTGCAACTCTGCATCCCCGGTGGTCTTCTTCTCCTCTCTTCCTTCCTGCCTCTTTCTGAGTTGTTGCTGGTAGCCTACCGACTCGTAAAATATTGGACAAACTGTGTGACAGTTCGGTGCTCTTTTGCTCTTTCTACGCGTCCATTTGTCTAGCTCATTCAAGCTTCTTTGCCGCCCATTTCGTCTTTCTTATGAAACTTTCCTTCGCAAAACAATTTTACAACCGTTGATTTGATATAATTGGATTTTTGAAAGCAGAACTTAGAATATTTAAAGGAATTTCGGTTTTATTCTTAATTTTATAAACATTTTGTTCTTGGATTTTATCATTTCTGCAATTTCAGATACACAACCACACTGCTTCGCTAAAAGGATTACATCAATTATTCATTCGAACTCGAATTCTCTTCGCTGTAGCCTAGTCTTGGGCCGAGTCACCACGATATGACATGATATGAATTTACCCTTGCCACTATTCAGCTTCAAACTATACGTCGTACTGCAGATCTTCATTCTGATTAGCATGTGTCTATTTACTCCTGTATCTAGTGAGTTTGTTTTCTTTCAGATATTGTAAAGAGTAAGACTTCCAACCTACGATACTATACAATTAGCATAGAGTTCTGGGCTAGACTAAAGTTGAAATCATATAATATCATTAGTGAATGAGTTTCAACTGTAAGATTCTAAGAACTTCGAAGAAGGAAAACTTCCCACTGTAACTAGTTAACATTTAAAAACTCACCGATAACAATTACAGTAATCCTTCTGCAGGTAGTTGCCGAGTGGACGAATGCACGCAATGGTTCCAGCGCGCCAAGGACTACGAGTCTCTGCGACCTTCGCATAGCGAGCGATATTGCGAGGTGAGTGAGGAAGGGGGAAAGGAAGAACAGCTGCGGATGGAAATCACATTCATTCTACAGTACCTTATTTCAACTCGAAAAATATCGATCATTAGGTCCTCCAAACATACATCAAATGCCTCAACGACACAACTCGACATTGTCACGGAAGACTAGACTTTCATTCGACACTTCTCGTCATGAGGAAAGACTGGCGAGAATACGGATGTGCGAAGATGAATCTCGCAAGATCTCATGGAAATAGGTCTGACTATGATAGCTTGTAGATTTTTGACGTGATATTAAAGTTTCATATGAATTATGGAGGCATTTTTGCGTTATTTATTTTAAAAAATACAAGACTGTCAGTTTTAAAAATTAAGTTCATTTTCAGATGCCATTTCTTGCCTCCATCATCACACCGTCTTGTCCGATATTGCGCTTTATTTGGTGATCCCCACTTACTCCGATTCGATGGAACATTCGAAACTTGCTCTGAAGAAGGTGCCAGACCATTGGTGGAAAATCGGTAGCATTTTGCTAGAAATCGAATGAAGGGAAAAGATAATTTTCAGATATTTCTTAATTCAAGTAACAAACACCAACGTTCATGGTGCTCATCTGACGACGTCGGTCAACAAGGTTGGAAAATATACACGATCGATCATAATTTTAAGCCGTTTGAAGATCTATTATCATATTCACATTACTCTTGGAGATTCACCATTATTCAAGTTCGAAACCATTCTACCCTTTCTTCAAATTTCATCATTCCTGAATCTGCTGAACCAAGCGCCAGTCTGTCTGCTTCAGCTTCATCTTTCCCCTCACTCCTTCCTCTTCTTCTTAAAGAGACACACCCAGTGATTGTTGAATGATTGCAGCCTAGGCCTCTATTGCCTTGCTTCAGCCTTCTGTTTCACTTCTTCGATAAGTCCATCACTCGATTAGATGATCAAAAAAGAGCGTAAAATTGAAATTCCAAGCATTCTCTCATCTCATTAACATTTTAGACATCAAACATCATGATAAAAAGCCTTCGTTAAAATTTCGCTTTCATCTCTAATATATATAAAAAAAAAAAATCAGCAGAAATGAAATAAATTCCATGCCAAAATCATCGTTTGACAGATTTTATCATATTTTCAACCTGACGATTTGCAAAAATGATTCATGCTCTTGATCCCCATTTTTAAAAATATCCTCTAAAAATTGCATTCTCCTGAAAACTCCTAGGTTTATGTGAGCTTTTTCCACTTTATCGGTAGGCGTTTACAAACAAACGAAAAGCAAGGAGTCGAGAGGAACTGTGGGTTGTGAGAGCTTGAAATGAATCCGCTCGGAAAAGATAATAAAGTTAGTTGGAGAGAACGAAAAGTAGATGCGAAAGTGAAAAGCTGAAGTCATGGCAGACAGATTGGCGACGGTTCTTCATTTGATACGACTCTCGAGAAATGTTATTTTAATAATTAATTCTTCTTTAATTTGATATTGAAAATTCCATCAGGGCCAGTAAAGCTAAAAGCGGAATGCCTGAAAAAGCTGTAAAATGTCATCACAAGCTATTCTCCCCGAAAATCAAAGTCTCGGATCATAAAATATTCGCGTTAACATTTTAGCGCCTGATTGGACTGATAAACAGACTAACAGGCGAAAAGAGCAACGACCCTTTCAGAGAGGAAAGCACTTTGTGTCAGCTTTCTATTCACATGATTCCTCTCGCTTATTTGCGACGAACCTAGTCTGATCAAGAAACGATAGACATTCCCTCTTATTTCTCCATTTTCTCAGGCCTCTTATCGCAGTTTGCCCGCTACGTCAGCATTCTTCGCGAATTCTATCTCCGTCCTTTGCATAATTCCCTTATCCTCACAAAACAAAGAGGCTGATAAGACGAGAACAAGTGTTCAAGAATAACTTTCATGGAAAATTCAGAAAATGAGAGGGAAAAGTCTTGAAATTTAGGTGACAGTATTGATTCGAGAACACAATTGCACAAGTCGATTGCGATACGAAGCTGCTGCTGAGACGAAACGGTTGTCAGATGCATTCGTCGATGGAACCACGCATGTTTCTGTCGATCAACACAAACATTCCGTGGAGGTTTTTCAGGACGATAAAATTTC
>LIAE01008298.1:0-16209 GCA_002287525.1 Diploscapter pachys | reverse complement strand
ACAAGGGCCATATCTCAGCGTAGCAGTCCGAGCGCCTCTTCATGTCTTACAGGTTTGAGAAAGTGGAAAAGAATTTTCGAAACTCTAATTTCTATCTAATAAAATTTCAATGCAATTCAACACATTTCCAAAATTCAATTTCCGAAATCATCATGAAGTCAAGTCCAAATTTACAAAAAAAACCTACAGACAGCCGACTCAACAGCCTATCAGCTATGCTGGGCCGGATGTCGAAAATCTGATGTGATTCCAGTCACCAAAGCCATAAATGCTACCTCAGAATTCGCCAATTGCTACCAGAGAAAGATTCACGTTCCTGTCAAACTTGCTACAGGTTTCTATCAAATCTCGTATCAAGTCTTTCAAAAAGACCTTTGCAGATCGGTGCAAATCATTGTCAGAAAATCTGACTGGATCGTTTCTCGATGCTTGTATATTTGATTTCATGTTGACAGGTTTGACTCCATATTGCATTTGACCAATTCTATGCTATTTTAGGTGATGAATATCTCGTGACGATGAGCGCCCTTGCCTATTCAGACGTCCGTCGTCTCTCCCCCTATCGACCTTCCTCTTCACCTCCCTCAGCAGCAGATTCATCACACTTCAACCGATGTATTCCAGATTCAACATCAACTTACCTACCACTCACACTCTTCATCAGTGCATTCCTCGCAACACTGGCACAGAATTTCCTCTGAACTAACGGATCGTCAATTTGTGCAGTTCTTTTTCGATTCGAATAACATTTCATGCATAATAGGTGCAATTTTTTACTGTAAAATGTTAGGAAATATTTTTTCAGAGTAATGAAAGTTTGTATTCTTTCTCTAATCACAAATCTGATGAATTTTCAATTTGAGATTCCGTACTTTATCTTTATTAATTTCTACCTTTTATAAAGGTGTGTAAATTCGTTTGCTGAACACAACTATTTTCAAAAAGTATTCAAAAAGTCTCATTTTCATGATCTCGATATTCTTTAGTTGTTGGATACGGGTTCTTTTCTTTGTTTCTTTCCTTTGCCAATGTAAAAATAAAACTCTGAAATAAATGATTCAAAGTCGACAATGTTGAAGAAATTACCTCTACTATATAATTTTGTAGTCACTTTTGTTTAAAAAATTTCAATTTTCGTACCAATTATTGTCGATTGTAAATGACTTGGCCGTCGCCAGTGCCCTTCGCGAAAGGGGAAGGTGCGAACGCAACGCGCCGCCCCCTTGAGCGAAGGGCACTGGTGACGACCAAGTCATTTACAATGGACAATAAATAAATAAGACATTTCCTCCTTTATATGTGCAAAAATGAAGACTTTAAATCTGATTGAACTATGAGTCTGAAATTGGACTCGTTTGTATTACTGGAAAACATTTTATAATTAGTATACCTAAGTATAAACTTTATTCATATCACCTGTTGGCACTAAACATACAGAGGTAACTTTTGGACTTATAGAACACGTTTTCAACTATAAGCGGCAAACTGGAAATGACAAATTGGCGCATTGTCTTCGCGGATTTGATGAATAGAGAAAATGATGGTACGCAATAGTAAAATGCAAAACTGTATGGGGGAAAAGCGAAAGATCCATCATTCTCGCGATTCGTCAAACCCACGAAAGCAATGAGTCAATTCGCCATTTCAAACTGCTATTATATGCATATATTTTTCCACCTGCCCTCATAATTTCACAGAATTGATCGCTGTATGTCCGAAGAAACTTTTAGCATTTCATTTATTTGCCTAACAATTCTGTACATTTAGAATATTTCGTTAACTTAATACTAAAGTTGTGTCATATTATATTGTTGTATCTACCAGGATAAATCAGTTGTTATATCTCTAACTGCTAATTGGTACTCTATTATCAATGAGGTGAATGTTACGCGGCACCCATTTAATTTTAGAACCAAAATAAGTATCATGAATGATTGTTCGAATTTTACATCCGAGCCTCCGACATACCTCATACCTATGCAAAGAACGTTCGGATTCATAGCCATACCACTTTCTATCCTAGCTCTGTATTTGATCATTTTTGAATCGCCGAAACCTATGCGAAATTTTAAATACTATCTTTTAGTAGTGCAGGTAGAGTTAGCAAAATATTCAGATTTTACCATGATAACATTCAAGATTACCTCTCTTTGCTCCGATTTTTTACTTAATTTTCTCGGTAATTTGACGGCATATTTTCCAGGTAATTGAATCGAAACATTTCGTTATTATTTCTAAAATTTTAATTTAATAAAAAATTAATTTTAGCTATGGTTATAGTATCACATGGAATTTTTGAGTTCATTCCTACTGAAATAATTTTTGTAAGTGAATATAATAATTAATCCAGAATTTGTTGTCGAATTATTTAGTGTATATCGTCAACGTTCCATGTTTTGAACCTTATGATAATAGCGTACACGTTCGTCGTTAGACACGACAAGATATGTTCTAGAAATTGCGTAATGCGATGAGTTGATTATTAACCCAGGTTTAAAAAATTTAGATTTTCACGCTCCCACGATTTATAATAAAAGGGATTTGGACGACTGGACTTTTTGGCGTATTTTTAGCGGACGTATATTTAATCTATTTCAAATTGAACGATGATGAATTTAAAAATTACCTCGAAACGGTAAGGATTTGTGATATATTTAGAAATGACAGGATACCAAAATTGGTATTCGAATTATGCATTAGAAATTTTGGCTGTAGGTGCTTTATTACCAAAGAAAATAGTGTAGGATAAGAAGGGAAAAAGGAAGAAATAGCATTTGGTAACAAAGTACCTACAGCCAAAATAAAAACGGCAAGAATATCTGTGAGAACACCTGATTTACAGTCCTATTTTTCAGTATCACCCTGACGAGATATGTTTATTATATGTCGATCGAGTTGTGGGCAACGATATAGATATCCGAATAGTGAGAAAGATTTATCAGAAATATTTTCACTTTAAACAAGATAACTTTCAGCCATATTTTAAATATCTAGCAATGCTCGGTTTGGCAGTGTTCATGATTGCATCAGCTATTTTTACGATATTAGTAGTGCATACATTGATAATCATAACAACACGGGGTGATCGTAAATTCTCTCTGTCTCGGGCTTCATTGAATTCGTCTTTCACACATCGAAATGCTGTTTTATCGTTATTTATGCAGGTAATATGAAGAAAAAACATTTTTATAGCCAGCCAATGAAATTTATTTAGTACTTGGCAGCAGTATTTACATATGGAATAGCAGGCTTCATATTCCTATTAAGCTTTGCATTAGTTGACTTTATATCTGTTGAACATTCGATAGGTGGGGTTCATTTATTCTTCTCACGTCGCAATAAGGATGCTGCATACATTTTGCATCTCTCTTCTCTTAGACTCAACCCCAGAGAAATAACATGCACGTTCGCGGAGAGGGAAGCACATAATCATACGCGTTAACAGCCGAGTACAACTCGATTTATCGCCTTTCTTTGATATCTCGTGTTCTTTCATTCGCAGAAAAAAAGAAAGAATAATTCTTCATTCAATTTTTCTTTTTCCCACTTCCTCTTACCTGCCCGAAATTTAACGCGCTGGTTGTGAATATGAATGATAAAACAGAACAAAATAGTAAGGGAAAAGTTGGGTTGAGAACGTGTGAAAGTAAATTTCTAAAAGAGAATACAATCTCCTTATTGCAACTTGAAATAATATAAATTGATATATTTCGTAATATTTTAAGTTGTCGGATCGTGGGCTGAATTATTGCTATCCAGTCATTCCACGATTGGAACGATTTCGTTGATCGTCTTTACGCGACCGTATCGAAAGGCGTTATTCCGAAGGGACTGTTTTCAGCGAGCTTCGAAAGTCGCTAATCAAATTCATATGATGGCTTTCCAAAATGCCATTGCTCCTATGAACCAATACATTCAAAATGATCAAGCCCTATCGTATATTTAATAAATGATTTACTTGATCTTATGTAGGGAGCACAAGTGAAATTCTCGTTGTGAAGACAAAGCCACAAAAGTATTTTTTCTCAAAATCTGATGGGCTAATCAAACTTATAGCAAAATATCGTATGAAAAAGGGATCAGTGTAACCAAAGATATGCATTTTTGAAGACGACCATCCGAAAACCCCCCTTTTGCGGGCGATTTTTGCGTTAAGCAAAAAACGTGTCCTGCCTTCCACATAACAGAGCAAAGGCTATTTCAAAGGGAGAGCAACTTTGTAAGGACGTTTTTGTTAGTTCTGTTTTGCTTGTTTCTGGAACATTCTAAAATTTCGATAATTCCTTTTCGTGGTAATATGATAAGCCAGCCTACTTTGCAATTTGAGCGCAAAAATTCCTTAGGCCTATATCTAATAGTGGAAAAAGAAAAATAAGAAACAAATCGCTTCGCAAATTTTCTAGAATTTTTTGACAATTTTAGCGAGATTGCTTTCCTTTACTGACTTCACAGAGTGGGCGGGACTTGCGGATCCTAAATATGGAATAAGAATAATTTTAGAAATCCAGAACTCTCTGTCCGTCAAAATGCAGATATAAGCGAGGATATTCTAGCAAGTTCCAATGAGACTCAAATTAGACATGTTTGGAAAAATACGCTATATTTTGGGAAAATAACATGATCGTGAGCGGATATTTTTGAAGGCTTTATTGTTTCTAAATTCAATAAACTCAGTTTGAATAGTATTTAAGCTATAGCCCGTATCAAAATGAAATAGCAAACAAGAAAAGTAAAACGATTGAAACAAAAATTTCAATAGAGATAACGAGATATGCATTCAGGATGCCAAACATTCAAGAGATATAGCCTGACATGATAGAACTTAACAGGGTGAAAGACTAAATATCGTTTCTCGGTGATCAAATGATACATGAATTGCATGAACTTTCTCCTCATTTCGTAATCTGGTAGATGGATCTAAAACCATTTTTTTCAAAAAAAAAATCTCAATCTAACAACCTCGATATTTATCTGACAGAAAACGATATTGTACTTGTCAAACTTCCCGCCTTCGTAGAAATAAGGCAACAATTCGTATTCAGCTCCTTCAGAGTCGAGCCTGAGCAAGAAGAAAATAAATCCGTTCATTCATAAGTTTTGAAAATAGTTAATTAACTTACCAGAGATTGTCAATAAACTGAACTTAGGTAATTATTGGGAAAAAAGTTGAAGATCTCTACCGTTTTGTTGATATCGTCCTTCAAGAATCGGATAATGTGTCTGTGAGCAACATTTCGAAGGACGTAATCCTTGTGAGATCCTAATTTGTGTTGCCATTTCATAACTCAAGAAAAACCTTACCTTCCTTCAAAACGCTCGTCCATTTTCTGTCATTTTTCGAGCTGATTGCAAATGGGAAATATTTTCCGATGGGTTCGTATAACTGCTTGTTGATCAATACAGGATCGACTCCGATGAATTCACTATCAGAAGACAAGATCTGCAAAAATCATGAAATTGTTGAAAATTAAGCCCAACCTTTTTCAATTTCGTCTCTGATAATACGTCCTGGCCAATACCAATAGTCAGAACTGAGACTGGATCGTTATTCTAAACATTTCTACATGAATAAAATTACAGAAAAGTGATACCTTCGGGAGAATAACGTATTTATCCTCGTCTAAGTTGCTGAAGTTCTGACTTTTGATGCGCGATTTGAGTTGGAATCTGTTTTGACAATAAGTCAGAATAGACTCGGCATTCTCCCACGTCTAAATGGATCACAATTCGGTATAAATTGTGACAATTCTTACCAAATTGGGATCAAAAATGTAATGCTCCATGCCATTTTGAACGCATGACGACCAATCGTCGAAACTGCTTCGAAGATCATTCACATTGAAAGGTTGACGCCACTAAAATTCACTTGATGCATTTCTTATTAAGTCTACAAAATTACCCAGAATAGCGATAATCGCTTAGAAAATAACATGAATTCCGACGAAATAATAACAAAAACTGCAGTCGCTGTAGAAATAACTAAGAATCTTGCCGAATTCATATTTCAGCAATAAAAATTTCAATCACGCAATAGAAAATCGGCGTCGGACTCGCTTTTTCACCGGCCGACGTCCGAATATCGTTCTTTTGGAAGAATCGCGTATTTTCGTGAAGTTCTAATTAGATTAAGAAAGTTTGATCGATATACTATTTCTGAACGGATTCAATTGAATCATGCGTGTAATTTATAGAAAAGGTATGACGAACTTGAGATCCCCGCGGGAAGATAACTGTCTGGAGAAAATATCCACAATAGTGACAGCAAAGGACGAGTGAAAAGTAAAGCATAATTAATCTAAGACATCAAATTTAACGATCCGCAAATTACGTATTTTTACTTTTTTATTCTTTTTATTAAATACCCTCATTAAAACAAAAATTACAAAAGAAAAAAAATCACCAAGAATTTCAAAGCTAATGTCATCATAGAACGATCAAAATGAATTCTTACAATAAGCAGGAAAATTTTTTTTAAAAATCAGAAATACTAGAACGAGATCTGACAGAAACAGACTACTATCACATGGAAATGTTCATCAAAAGATTGATAGATATCAGCTAATTTATCAGTGAGAAGAGGTGACTGGTCGAACCGTCATATTATGGGGCTGTGAATATCGAAATCAGGATTTTTTTTTCGCAAACTATAATTTTCCCTTCCATTAATGAGGGATTGAAATAATCCAAGAAAACATATTCTATGGAGTGATAAATAAGATTAGTGAAATTAAAATCGATTTTTACACTACTTATAATATTTAGAACAGCAGCGAATTTCCACTAATGAAAGATAAAATAAAGAAAATAATGTCTTAAAATACACAAATATTTAGAAAAACACATGTACCTTACTCGTCAATGATGACTTCCTCGACATCCCCACTGTCGTTCAAATTCATCTCAGAATTGGAAGGGTAAACGGCCATCGGCTTCAGGTCCGCGTACTGGGGAGGACCTGTCGATGAGTTGGAACGGGAGGCCCGAACTGCAGGGACCGCGAAGGCAGACGATTCGCTGGGGATCGAGGTCTGAAAAAATCGTATTTTTGTTTTCATTAATTACAAAGTATCTGAGTTATATACTTTTATACTTTCTGATTTGAAGGAAAATATTGAACGATAAATTCGGTTAAACATTTGATATAAACGTCAAACTAAAGGTGTAGAATAAGTTATTGTCAAACGAATTTAGAAAATTGTAGGATTTCAGTTTTCGAGCATTTGATTATTAAAATTTAAAAATTTATGATAAAAACTAACCGGCTGCTGAACGTATGACGCAGTTCTGTTGTCAGGATCTTCGAATGCAGGCTGTCTGTTTTCGAGACTGCTTCTCTGCTTCCTGTAATCATATTCAGTTGTTCTAAATAGTACTTAATTTTAAATATTGGCTAAAATGTCAATTATTCCCAACATTTTACTCCAGATTTAGGAATCAACCAATAATTAAAGTTGACAAATCAAGTACCTGGTGATGGCCTTCTTCTCGTCCCGCTTCAATTTGATATCCTCTTCGATTTCCTTCGTCACTTTCTCCACGTAGTCATGCAGGGAATCGTGCAGAAGAGCTGGTTTTTTCAACACCTAAAAATCATGGGTAATTGCAAAAATTCAGAACTATTGAGACAAAATAATGTTGATAAAGAAATAAATACTGAACTTTCCAAAAATTAGATCGAATTTCGTCACAAAATTATAATTTATCAAGATTTATCATAAAAATTCACCTCGTTCAATCTGGCCCAATTAGTCTTCTCCTCCCTGTTGAACTTAGTCTTGAGCTCGTGTCTGGCCCGGGTCGGAAAATATTCGTGCATCAGACCGAAATCTGGACCAGTGTGACGGAGAATTTCTGAACGAGAGCGATTGGATGTTTCCTTTAAAAATGTCTTCACCATAGAAGAGTTCAGTCTCTTTTTCGGTCCAGCTGGTGCCCTTGCGGAAGAGTCGCTTTCGAAACGACATCGACGTGATCTTGCTGCCCATGCGGTCCTCAAATGGCAGGATTGTTTAAGAACGAGTCTGTGTGAAAGAATCGACTCTCTATAGAGAGTCGATTCTCTCAAAGACTCAGTCTTAAATACATCCACTTTGAAGGGAAGTGGCGTTTATAAACACGAAACATCGCGATTGTCATTATATCATTTGTTATCAGATTCTTAATTTGTAAAACAATTCCAAATGTTGCTCAAAGCACAACTTTGAAGTATGTAATTTTCGATAATTCGAGTAAACTACGGACTAACCTCCTCGACGATGTCCCAAGCACTGGTGTCTTTCTTCTCTGTGCCCTGCACGACCAGACTCGCTTCATCGATCACCAACTTGCCGTCGGGGCCGATTTTCACCTGAAATTGAAAATAAAATGAAACATCAGAAATTTTTTTTTTTTAAATTAAAAAGCACCTGTGGAGCAACAATGGCGGGTTGCTTCGGCTCGAGACTCGTCGATGTGTCTTGTCTCTGGGCGCTCACAACAGAGGAGGCGTCGCTATCCTTCTTTCTGAAAATTAATTATTCTTTCAAAAAATATCCTTTCTTTACGGACATTTTCGGATTTTTAATCTTTTGGCTACTTTTAGAAATTCCAAAACAACATTACAGGAGAAATAGTATAGAAAAAAGGTAAGAAGATATCATCTAAGTTTTCTAATATAATTTCATTGTCTTCATGTCGTGCAATTCCAAGATTTTTCTTATTTTTCTCCCAACTCACTTCATGCCGGCTTCATTCTTGGGATTCCAGTAAATCATATCGGATATCTTCATTTTCTTCGTGTCCAACTCTTCCTTTCCAGTGAACAGCTTTCGACGCTGGGCGCTCATTTTCTAAAAGAAAATCGATAAATACAAACAAAAATGAAACGAATTCTTCAGATATTGATAGCCTATTCAAAGGCATAAAATCACTAGGAAAAATATCTAAAAACGAAAAAAATACATTTATTTTGATACATTAATAAATATAATTGCTTTCATAAAATTCTACTTTATATCAAGTTCTGAATCTGCGTTGAAAAACCCTCTAAATCTAATCGAAATCAGTTACATAAGTGAGGAAATCAATTTGTGGCTATAAAGAAAAGCTGAATTAAGTGAAATTACAATTTAGATCGAAAATTTAATTGTTCTTAGCGAAGACTAATCACATACCAAATAAATACATATTGCTTTATTTCTGAAGTAGATGTGCAATGTCAGTAACAAAAGAATACGTAGTTTTAGAAATCTAAGTTCACGAACTTTACAAATTTTTTACAATTTGACAAAATCTCCAATTAATGACTATCAAGCTGAATACTTCTATTTTAATTTCTATCGTAATTCCACTTTAATACCTACAAAAATCTTAAGACACGCAAATCACGAACATTTTCTGAGGACTAATACTTGTTTGGTCATATTTACAAAGACAAAGAATCAAATGAAATGGCCATTAAGTTTGGCAAAATAAATTACTCGACAAAGGAAAGAAGAACTAAAACAACTTACTTTTCTAGAATTTCTTGAATGCGACTTGCCTCCTTTGCTGACTTGTAAATTACCAGAAAGGACACCATCCGATGTAGCACTGACAGAGATTGAGTGGCAGAGTGGCCTGCTCCACGAGACGATTCAACTGCTCACGAACATCAACTTCAACTCCAGGCTCAAATTCACGTCCTAAAAATAATTAATAAAATAAAAAAAGACATTCGGTACAAAATGTTATTTGTGCGCATAATTCATTGCACAATTTCGATAAAGTTTCAAAAATCATTAGTTATTAGGGTATTTATAATTGCAAAAATTTGTGAATTTTTTAGTGAAAGAGGAAAAAATCACTTACCAGTAAGTTTCTGCCGAATCCTGTCGATGACCTGCTGACTGACCTGTCTGGGCGCCTCCAGCATGTTCATCTTTCCGAAGTCCTTCTTTTCGGTCGGACCCTTTTTGTTGGCTGAAAATCAACATTTTAGCATTTTGCAAAATTAAAAAAAAAATATATATATATAATTTTTTCCTCACCATCCATAAGCCTCCAATTGATGACGGGATCGTAGACGAACGCCTCGAGGACGGCCAGGAGACTGTCCTTGTTGGCCCGCATGAGAGCCATCACCTGCTCGGACGTGGCCCGGTACGTGCCCTCGATGCCTGTCACTTCCATCGCCTCAAAATGCCATTTATGATAATATGAAAGGGCAAAGTCGATATTAATCAGGTTTACCGTTTTCTTTCAGAAATTTGCTTAAGGTAAAAAAGAAACTGGATTAAAATTTGTTTTTTTTTAACATTATGTAGAGAGCGAAAACTCCGTCCCTTTGCAAAAGTGGTAGTGAGGAGAACCCCGAAATAGGAAGCAAGTCATAAAACAAGTCATGGTGCACAGCAAATGGATGATAAATCTTATGAAACGGCTCGGTGTCAAAAATTAACTCATAGTTTTCTTGTTCGCTAGGTTTTCGCACGGCAAAAACGCGTTAATTTGGGAGTCCAAAATTTAGTGATTTTTCTCGTCAAAGAGAATTTTTATTTGACTTTTTTTCCTTCTAAAACTCCTAGTTGAGCTCGAATATATCTTTTTGAACAAAAAATAACTACGGAATATGTTTCTCATGAAACCGTTTGCGTTCTTTAATATTAGGATGCTTTTTTAAAAAAAACTCGAAGAAAAGTCCGACCTTGATAAGCATCCTGGTGAGTCTGAATGGGATCTTTTCGGGGAATTTCTCACGCGACATGGCCACGTCGAAGCAGTCGCCGAAGTCGATGTGCACAATTTTGCCGGTCAGACGGTCCAGCATCAGATTTGAGGGGTGTCTGAATTGAACTTTTCGTACAAATAAAAGAATATAAGCTTTTTTCTCTTGGGAATTCAGTTTGAAAAGATGACTAGCTTTGGTAAAAAGCAAAAATTGGATTGGAATAAATATCCACGTAAAATTTTGGTGATACAATATTGAAAATATAAACTTTTTTCGCGAAAATATTTTCAATTTGAAAAAAGTCATTTTGTTGAATAAAAATTGCAAACCTATCTCCCAATCCAAGAATGTAACCGACCATCGACATGCAGCCCATCGAGCGAGTGTAATTCGTGCGGCGATCAAACCACACCTCCGAGCTGAATCAACACATTTCCCCTCAAAAAAAGATGAATTCATACTTGGGACTCTTGAGCCAGAGAATATTGCGCAAATCATCGCCTGGTGTTGAAGCCACTGCTCTTTCGAAGAGTTGCACCTGAATTTAGGAAATAAGTTTTATTTTTTGAAAAAAAAATCTTACTTTCTGGAAAAGAGTGAGCATTTCGGTGTCAGTCGCCAACTCCTGCATTTTCTTGTGTTCGATTGACAGGGACATCTGAAATAAGGATTGAAAAAGATTACCATTCAATTAAAGCTGTAGAAATTTGAATAAACGAGGCTTGGATATTACCTAATGAACATTTTAGGTAGTAAAGTGAAGAAAAAGTCAGTTTTCCGAATAGAGCAAAAGTTCACTGTCAACTCATTCAAATAAAATAGAACGTTTCGAAAAATCTTCTAATTTGGACCTTTTTCTTCTCTCTGTAGTCCTTGACGAGCGAATGAATGGTGTCGCAGTTGGGCACCCAGCCAATCAGACCCGAGTCTTTGCTCAGAGCCACCACAGAATATCTCTGCAATAATTCCTTACGAAAATAAGAACAGATACGTAAAAAATACCTGAATAGTGAGATTCCTCCTGCAAGTCTCCGAGTTGTTCTGGAGAATAGTGTTGATGAGTCCGAACAGCTGCATCACGCGCTCGTCTTGACGAGGATCCTCGTGACCTTTCAGCAGGAAATAGTACTCGAGGCCGTTACTGCCTGAGATTTAATAATAACAATTGTAGGGGAGAATTCTATAGGAGCATGATAATGGAAAATTGTCATCGAAATTTGACTGAATTGGAAATTAATGAGGAAATGTAAATACTTAGTTATGGTCATTTTGAAAAATAATTATGAAAACCCCACCTCTCATAATGACCTTTCTCGGTCTCTGCTTGCTGCTGATGATTTGGAGGTGCGAGTTGATGGAGGAAATGCTTATCAGAGGCTGGGAAGGGTCGAATGTTCCTGGCACACATAGAATCAGGTCCTAGAAAAAATAACTTGAAAATAAGGTTTTTTTTAAAAGATTCACGGGTGCAATATCAGAAAGAGCATGTTTTGAAACTAACAATGATTTCAAGATGATGCATAATTTCTAGAAAAAAAACCCCGAATACCTTGGATCGCATGAGTAGAGGACTGATGTAACTCAGATCAAGCGAGGTTATCTGGCGGAGTTGGGCGGCGATGCGTTTAAACACCTAAGAAGTCAGTTTTCGAAGATCATATAAAAAGTTCACATACAGTGCAATAGATCTCCCAGGCCTGATTGAGATCCTTCTTGTTCTTCGTCTTTTCGTAGGCGTGGCAGAATTTGACTGCATCCACCAAATCGCAGTAATAGGTCTGAAAATTTGAATGATCATTGTGTTAAAGCATATTCTGACTAGAAGACGGGCAAATCAATGTCAGTATTTTGCCATTGGGGGTTTTTGGTTCGTCTGATATGCAAATTTTAACATATGAATAGCTCATCCATGAAAAATTGAAATCCAACTCTCTTGATTTTTTCAGAAATATGACCGTACCTGAGTGAAAGACTGTTCCTTGAGAGTGGAAGATCCCTTGTCGAGCATCGCGTGCAGAGGATAGAGGCAGTCCAGCATTCCTTGGATATTGTTGTCCTGCAAAATGCATATGGTTTTCTTCAATCAGCAAAAATAGACCTGGAAATACAGCCGACTTGCTTCATCCAACGCATCGTGCCATTGTTCGTGCCACAGAATCGCGCAACGGACGAGTTCTTGGGTCACGATACGGGCCTGAAATTCGTCCTTTTATATTTTTGTAAGTATAGAAAACTGAAAAATAAAAGAAGGTAAAAAAGCACATTCCTTTCAAGAAATTAGAATTTTTCATTCATCAAAAATCATTAGATTTACTTGATTGACGAGTTCGGGATGCATTTCAGCCATGAGCGTGAGCATTTCGTTCGCATTTTTAGCTCTGTCGGGATTCTGTCCCCTGGTTGCTACTGTCAATGCATAGATCAGAGCCTGAAATATGCTCTATCAAATCAGGGTCTTGAGAAGAATACTAACTTTACCACTATATACAATTTGAAAGGAAAAAAAAACTGTTTCCATTAACTTCTTTTGCAAATAATAGCAAATTATTTTTTAAACATACATCTGTACAATCAAGGAAAAATTTGACCTGTGGATTTCTCTTGGACAACTCGTGGATGACCTGCTTAGTGAGAAGCAGATTCTTGCCTGTCTGATCCAATCGAGCCATCAGCTGGGGAATCACCTGGAATAGTTAATTATTTCGATGAAGAATAAGATGGAAATGTTCAACCTCGAGCCAGGTCATGAGGGGTAGCGTCTTGATGATTTCCCTCAAATGCGCGTAGACTTCATCGTTCTCGCCATAATCGAACCAGAGTTGCATCAGACGGAGGGTTGGCTCCAGTTTGGAACCTACAAAAAGTGTCTTCAAAAATAACAAGAAAAAGTTTGATAGAATGTCAAGATTCTATGATAGCATTTTTTCAAGAGCAGAAAAATGAAATAACGTGCTATTCGTTTAAAACATTACCAGGTGTGAGGTTGATGACTCTGGAGAAACAGCGCAATGCTTGAATAGCGAACGTGATCGTCAACGAGGGAGGTTGAGGAGAGTGGGGTTGAGGCGGCAAGGCAAGGGGGCTGAAAACTCGCACTTCCTTGAAAATAAATAAATAGTTGGGACCTCAATTGCGGCGGAGCGATGAATTGCATTGGAGAGGGTTGCACCATTTGAGGCAAGCCGGGAGGAGCCTGGACTTGACCGGGAGCAACGTTCATCACTGGCATCCCTGCCATCGGCATGACTGTCTGGCTGTTCTGCATCAGTTGGGGCAATTGGGAAGGCAGACCCAGAGCTAAGAATAATATTGAAAAAGGCTATCATCATCATCTCAACAATTGAAAAGTAGAAATCATAAAATTTGAAGATCATGTTTGAACTTCATATTTGAAAATTACCAAAACGAGCTGAAATTTCAATTTCTCATTTTTCACAACACATAATGTTGCTAAGTGTCTAATCGAGGATCATAATAGAATTGACTGAGTTGTAAAATCTCGAAAATGCCCTTACGGGGCATCGCCTGAGTGATGTAGGCGTGTTGCAGGTGAGCAGGTGGCTGATTGGGCAGACAGACTTTGGGCTGAGGCACTGCGGCCGAGGGAAGGGACTGCATCATCTGCAGCGGCATTCCTTGAGGGGGTAGAACGGCTCCTTGCATCAGACTAGGGTCCACCAAGTGGGGGTTCATCATCGCCAGTTGTTGGGGGTGCTGGAAATATACAAATTCAGGCTTATTTGAAAATTAGTAAGAACGAAATATCTGATCATGAGTAGGAAGAACTGTGTCCTGAGTTTTGGAAACAAAGTATGAGAACTCTTGCTCGAGGATGCACATAATTAGTTATGTTCTTCTAGCCATTTATGTATATTCATAAATGAAAGCTACAAACTTATAAAAAATCAAAATAACTCACAATTTGATGTTGTGGCGGGATTCCCCTCTGCATCGCAAGCGAAGGAATCGAATTCATTCTCAGACTTTGACCCATCTCCCGCTCTCGCTGAATCGCTGCACAGTACGCTGCAGCCAGCTTGTGCCAGGCCTTAAAAAGTCGTTTAAATGAAAATTGTCAAACGCTTCCCCCAACCTTGTGCCAAGTTTTGTCGTATTCAGTGGCTCGAGTGAAGCAGCGGATCACATTCGACATGCTCGTCGCGTCGCTTGGAGAGAAGGGAGGCTGAAATTGCTCTTTGAAAAGGAACGGAATTTGAAATTCATGTTTGGTTTCCTAGATATCGAGCATCTTTCATGGTAATTTGGGAAATAGTTCCATCGTTACATGCAAATTAGGATAGGGCTTAAAAGATGAAAAAGAATATTTTCAATTAACTTTTTATCGATAGCAGAGAAAAAAAGAAAGAAAAATGTTCTAAAAAGTACTGAAATGATATTATATTATAGAACATAAAATAAGAGCATTACTGACCATCCTCTGTTGTGCGGCCTGATGTTGCATAATCTGTTCGTAGGCCTGCGCCTGTGTCTGCATCCCTGTAGCGGGCGACATTCTGCTGCTACTTCCATTTGCACTCCCACTCAGCTGCAGCAAATCGTTCTGCATTAACTGCTCGTTCCATTCACCCAGTTTTATCAGGGCCTGAAAATAAAAATAGTAAAAAAAAGCAATTTGCAAAAAATATATTGAAAATGTAGCTAAATGTCTAAATAAAAATTGTTAAATACTTTATAATTATTCAATTGAAGATTCTACCTTCGCACAGAGTCGCGCATTATCAGGAGTGAGTTGATTCGTGGGAATCCTCTGGAAGGACTGCACGAATCCGTCCAGAGTGTTCACTGCGGCCATTTTCATGTCATCGATCCACAACTGTTTGCAGAACGCAAGCACCTAAATATCAGTATTTTAGGTTTTAGTTACATTTCTCTTACGTTAACTAAGATCCTCAAAGATTTGAAGTGAATACTATTCTCATAAAATGAGAAACAAATATAAAGAGGAGTGAAATAGGGATTTAGATAGAAAAATTTCAGATAAAACGAGAAATTCTTACCAACATAGGTTTTTCGTGAGGAACAGAAGTAGTGGTGAGAGGGGCGTTTGGTTCCAAACCCAACAGAGATCTATAAAGATAAAAGTAGAGATAAAAATAATTTATTAGGTTGTGGCATAAGTAATGAGAATTTTTGCATGTTGTTTGTCCGTTCCTCCCTCTTTCATGTGTTATCAGGGAACAAAGTGCATTGGGGGGATAGATAGTGGAAGGGTCCCTATGCATAAACAACCCACCATCATATCGACTCAGTCTACTAGTGAGACATGCCGAATGCTTTTATTCCCAACAATTTCCATTTACGGAATGTAGTTCTTTTTTTATTCCTAAGTGGCCTCAAAGTGAAGGATATCCATGAGAAACTTACTGCTACGTATGACACCAATGCCCCCTCTCAAACCACCATCTATCGTTATGTCGCTCGTTACAAGGAAAAAGACTATTCGTTTGAAGATGAACCCAAGTCAGGTCGTCCACGAGAGCTGGATTTGGACAAATTGCGGG
>LIAE01008289.1:0-26200 GCA_002287525.1 Diploscapter pachys | reverse complement strand
GCTGAAGAGACACCAGACAGTTGGACTGAGGTCAATCGAATAGACTTTGGTACGGGCCCAGTAAGTCATTAATTCGAGTATTATTTAAGTTGCATGATTTGCTAAAAATAAATTCGATGTTTAGCTAAGGGATTTACAGGAGTAGAATGCTTTCTAGATTTTCGAAAATAAGCCAACTGGAGTAGTTATGTCCATTTTTGTGCGATGCATTTTTCTGCAGTCGCTTCCCATTTTATTCGGTCAGCCACTTCTCACTGTATTTCGATAAGATACAGAATTTTTATTTATCACTCACAAAATGATCGTTCTTTAAGTTGTTTCAATGCAATATTTCATTGCTCAACTGCGTCTCGTGGTGAAGTTTTGCACTCTGAATAAAACAGCTCATAGAAGACACCAGTTTTTCTAAGAAACAGTATGAGGAAGCAAGAGAAGAAAAAACGGGTGTTTTTTTCTAGGAGCCGGCTAGACATCATACTTCAGTGTTCATTCAATATAATTTATATTTGCTAATGCATAATAACCTGTATTTAGGACTAATAGATTAATAACAATGATCAGAATCAAATCAGTCATATTATATATTTTTTAAACTCGACAAATTAAAGACGATTTTCAAAAATTCGAAAATGAATTGTTGTGATGTATCGTTATTCTTTCACCCATTGTTTCATAAATGAGGCAGTTTCGAGTGTAACAATATATTGATGAAACCGAAAAAAATATGATTGAGGTATCAGCGGAAAGCATAATATGGCCTTTGTCATAATGCGTAAGATCGAAAATGTTCTCATTCTGCCGTCAGCCATCTTCACAAATGTTTCCCCTCATTTTACAGCCGCAATCAGCCGTTTATCTATGCAGATTTCTTATTCTCGCCTTGTATCTTCCTTTTTCACAAGCTAGTAGGTTTTTCCCACTGATTTGGATGGAAATTATTTGGGCGAATTTAGATTTTTATGGATCCCTTTCCGGATACGTCTGTAATCAGCCAGCTTATTATGATCCATGCAATTGTCCGAACTTTTGCGGGTAAGAAATTTTCATCAAACTATTCAAATCTATATCTATATTTATTATCAGGAAATCATCTTTACCATCGGTGAAATCCGTCAGCTTTTGTCGAATTATTTTGAATTCAAGAACTAGCGAACTTTACAAAATTTAAATGGTGATTTACTGGTAAATTCTGCATGAGAGCAGTTATTCATAAGCAATTAATAAAGTAGTACCATAAAAATCGATCAAAAACATCATCATATATGAATTTTCTGAGCTGGGAAGTTTGATTCCCAACATTCCGCTACCAACCCCCACTCTATACTCTATAAATAAGCCATTACTTTGTAAATTGGCTCAAAATATGGGATATTCGTTGAATTGCTGTGGTTCTACTTTTATTAATTGCCTTATTCATATAATTCAATATTTCAGCGGCTGGCAGAGTGGAGGCAACGGTTACATGGACGAATATTATAGTTTGTACAAGAAGGCGTTAGGAAAGACTCGAGGAAAGAAGAGGCTATGGTATCTGGAAAATGGATACAATTCTGAAGCCGAGAAGAGCGCTGAAGAGGAAGAAGATGAAGAGGGATCTGAGGCCGTTTCTGGGGACGAGGAAGAAACTACCATTCCAGGTTTGTATGTTTTAGGAATTTTGAACTGTTTTTTTTTCTTTCTCTTACTCATGGTATCAGAAATCTCCCTGAATTATTTCGGAAAATTTTCTGACTTTTTTAATTCAGAGAAAACTCTCAAGAAGGTCAATCCCGTCGCCAAACCAGCCGAGAAATTGCATTCTTGGGAGGACGAGGTGAAATTTACAAATTTGAAAAAAAACATAAAGATTCAGGAGAAATGGGAGAGTAAATTTGTGATGGGCACTGGAAAGAAGGGCGGAGTGGATAGTCTGGTTGATAATCATGGAAGTGGCGTTACTTCGGATGGAACTGAGGAGCTGCCTGAAATTAAGTACGATTTTGGATCATTCTTTTTCGAAAAATAGAAATAAAATTTCAGCAGCGAAGAAATAGAGAAGAGTCGAGTGACAGAGGCACCGAAGAAACCGTTCGACGACACCGATGAGGAGCTTCCAGAGATTTCATCTGCCGAACTAGAAAGTTCAAAGGTTCCAGCCATAGAAGCGCCGCCTCGTAAGAGATTTTCAAATGTCCTACATTATTGATTCTTCGTGCTCCTCGTCAGTCTTTATTCAAGTATTTCCGAACTCGTTACTTGCGCTTAAACATTGCTACTAAACCAAAACTGTTCATGCTAATACGCAGCTTGTGAATGAAGTGCATTTGAGAATGCGTATAGTGATGGCTAATGCTTCGGCTTCAGAGCCTGCACCCGCATCTGCTGCTGTGCCATCTCGCTTGGCTAGTCCGAAGAAGAAGAAGAAGCCGATTGACGATGATTTGGGCGATGAAGATGACTTGGAAGAGATTACATCAGCGGAAATTGAGCATGAGAAGGCTAGACTGACGAACAATAATAGACTGACAGGTCAATTTTCACCACCAATAAAAATAAGAAGCTCTTTGACGAAGTTACTGCAAGAGTAGAGCTGTTTGATCATAATCAAAATTGCATTCAAGGCGATATCGTGAATTGGGCCGCTCCTGACGGAAAGCAAGTGTTCCCAGGTGCTAATGCTAGAGTGCCAGAAGAAGACAAGTCTGCTGCTAGTGCTGTAGTTTCCGCTAAATCACCACCATCAAAATTGTCTCTCGAACAAATAGAGGATGATGCATTCCCCGAAATCTCGTCTGCCGAACTTGAGAGGAAATTCAACCCTCCAACTATGAACTCTAAAACGGCGGTGGAAACTGTTGAGAGCAGTCAAGTCGCCGTGACGACGACTCCATCACCGAAAGCTTCTATTGAAAATATCGACGAAGAGCTACCTGAATTGTCATCAGCCGAGCTTGAAGGCTCCAGTTCTAGTTCTTCTAGCACTTCAGCCCTGACAACAACTGTAATGCCAGGTAAAAATAGTCATTATGTTGAAGTACATCGTCATTTATTATTATTTGAAAAACATTAAAATTTCTATGTAATGACGACGTGGCAGCTAAAATAATAATAAAATTGCTATGGCGTTTCAGAAACGACCACAGACATGATCAGTTCAGCTATGCAGTCTAAATCCGTCGATGAAGAGTTATTCGAATTTAACTCCAAAGAAATTGAAACATCGTCAAATGAAATTTCAACCACAACAACAATTCAGCCAATAACTTCGGGAACTGCAGAATTGCCTAAGAAGCTTGTTACTGATATCGATCAGATCGAAGAGGAGTTAACCGAAATTTCATCCAAAGAGTTCGAAACGACAACCGCTTCTGTTACAGCTACGACAACAACTTCGCTCAGTGAGTTACGGCTTTATAAGTGACCTGAATTAGGATTGGACAAAAGATTCTGCTCACTTGCCAAGCTGATGAGACCTTTGCCTGTGCTATTCGCGCCACTCGAGTTTTATTGTCACTCGCGAGTGACGATAATATCCGAATGATGCGAATCGCATAGGACAAAGGTCTCGTCAATTTGGGAAGAGAGTATTTGCTTTAGAATTTTGAAAGTGTGATTTCATCCATCCTAAATGGCCTTTTGTATTCCACACCCACTTTTGAAGAGAGAATAGGAAAGGGAGGTAGGGAAAAAGAAAAAGTGGGTGTGAGATACAAGAGATCATGCTAAATTTGCATATGCTAAATGAATGCAGAGCATGAAACTGCCAAACTACCTGCTGCTTTTAGAAACCGTGGCTGTAGAAACGACAACAACAGTTATCATTGGCAGCACGAGGAAGAAGCCGATCGATGATGATCTACTGCATCTGAATGAATTAGATATTGCTTCCGAAAAACTGAGCCTCAGAAAGCTAGGCTAAATCGTGCAGCATAGGCTATTTAGGGAGTAATTATTGCTAGAATGCAGAATGTGTAATTATTGTTATATTAGATGCTAGAAATAAACCTATTTATTGTTGAGCTGATAGCTAGCAAACGGGGTTGTTCTAAATTCGTTATTTTTTTCTTGTTTTCTGAATGCCTCGATTTTTCGTAACTTTTCTTCCCAAAATGCATGCTATTTTTAAAAATTATCTTTGCAAAAATGCCATTTAATAATTTCACACTTTGTTCTCATTTTATTCTTCTAAAGAACTCTGGAAAATTATCTCCAGTAAAAAATCGAAGCTCGAAGCTAAATTCATTAATCCTCGATCCTCGGGGGGTCGGCGGAGATCGAGGGTTAGGAGAAGTTTGATACGACCACAGATTCACGAAACATTCAGCCCTTCCTGCGACTGCAGCTCCTGCACCGGGGCCTCAGCTGCCAAATCTGGGTGGAGTCAACGTCGGGTCGAATGTAGGCGTCGGACCAGTCGATGTCAGCTCTGGTTTGGGAATTAGTGCTCCGGGAATTGGAGGAGGAGGTAAGAACAAAATGCCGATTCTTGGAAGATTTCGCGATTTTCTTCTCCAAGGGTGTAAATGTTTGAACACGCATGATGAGATAGTGTATATTTTCGAGAGGCAATGAGAGAGCATGCTCTTTTCTCTCTTGAAAATACACACTATCTCATTATGCGTGTATATCCGCGTGTCTAAACATTTACATCCGTTCTTCTCGCCTTTATCAGTAGTACTATTTCTCTTGAAGAACTAACCAAGCTTTTCAGCGAGTCCACAATATTAAAATTTCCTATTTCATAAATGTGAATAATGTTCAGGAGGCGCTGGCTTGTTTGGAATCGGTTCCGGAGTCGGTGTAAGTGCACCATTTATCGGGCCGATAGGCGTATCGTCTGGACTTGGCATTGGCAAATAATAATCGCTCGAAAATCAAATTCTCTTACGTCTTTCACCGAAATGATCTCAAGTATAGAGTTTCAGTTATTGTGTTCTCATAAAAATGCAGACCGGTTTTTGTAAATAAAGAAATTTCACTTTTAAAGGCGAAAATTTCGTAGGCTTTTTCTGCTAGCCACAATTGATATGTTATTGCAAGAAAGTGAAACAATGGGCGAGAATTTTGATAGGGGAAATCGAGAAGTTGAGACAGGGGCAAAACAGGAAATCGGGGTCACCAACCTTCGGGGCAAAGGGGTGAAGAGTGGAACCGGATTAGCGATATCAGCACACCAGATTTGTAGATTTGAGTAATGGCTTTCCCTATCTGGCTATCAGTTATCACTCCTTCTCGGCTTATCAGCTTATCACTTGTATCTTTCCTAGGCTTATGTCCGTTTTATCATTATCCTTTACCCTTAGCCGCTCGGTTATCGCTCCTTTCACTTTCACGAAGTTTCATGATCCTCAAAGATTTGACTTTCAGAAATTTATTATAAATCATGGTTTTGGCATTGCTTTTGCTGGCTCAATTGATCTGCGCGATCCTCGCCTGTGTACCGACTAAAGTTATTACAACAACTGCTCGTAAGTATTCTTTCGATTTTATTTTTTTTACAAAGTTAGGAAAATTTTGAATAAAAATATCAACGAAGAAGAAAAGCTATTTGACGTTTCGAAGAATTCGCTTTTCTGCTAAAATTTCTTCTGAAAAAGTTACATTCGTTAGCCTGCTGCCCAATGTTGAGCACAACTTCGTTGCCAAAACGACCTCCGTCATCAAACACCTGGGAGCAGTGCTCAATTTTGAGACGAGTATCCTCAACTTGTCCTATCGATGGTATCGTCGTATGCGATGCAGCTTTTGATACAAATGTGAGCTAAATCGATTTTCTAAAATAGTAAAATGGACTCATTGTACACAAATTCGCGATAAATTTGTTGTATTAATCTTATATGAATTCTCGTCATTTTGTAGAAATTCCCATGTCAGCTCGTTAATGCTATAAAGAAAATATTTGAATATTTTGAACGTCGTCGTCGTTATGATAAAATCAATGTTCAGCCAAGTGAAATTCAAATCGAATTGTTCGATGCGAATGGAAACGTAGTCCGAACAGCGACTGCGACTGGAAATCCTGCAACTTCCGTGTCTTTATCGGTAATCGAAATGTTATAGAAAAATAATATTGTATCGGTCAAATTAGGTGAAGGTTCGTGTGTTAAAGAGCGCCTTGCGAGAAATGCGCAGAGAGAGGCTAGAACGCTGAGAAAGAGTAAGCGGGGGACAGTGAAAAGAGTAGTACGAAATTTTCTGTCTCTCACTTTTCTCGCCATTTTTTGACATACGAACTTTCACTTAATTTGACTAATACAATAACTAAAAATTGAAGGTAGTATGTATCAATGGAAAATGGTACGTTCCTTCATCGACAGGCTCGACAAATGATGTTGGTCCAATTGCTACGGTAAAATATTATAAGTAAAATTTAGAAGGAAAAGAACTGATAGATTATCCTGAATACTTGATGAAAGACATTTTTTTTCATTTCATAAATCTCAAAAGTTTTATCTGCCAAAATTATTTAAAAATTGAATATTTAAGGTTTCATGCTCTCAAAGTGGATCCGTTGGTGCTGATAGAGGTTACGTTATTGGCTCAGCAATTTAGCCTCTTAGTAATTTTAGTAAAATACCTAATAACTTTAAGTTGTACTTTACGAGTAATAAAGATTGATTAACTTATTTATTTTGTATGTTGACGAAAGTGTATAACACAGAGAACGATTTCGGAAAGAAGATGAAATCTTGTAACATAAAAAAGAAATAAATGAATGCAACATGGTTAACTGAGAAAATCGGTAATTTTTGGTAACATAATGGTAAAATTGATCCCAAATTATGTGGAAATTAACGATAATTATGTCTGGTAATTTCTGACAGACAGTGTTATGAGTTACAAAATGACGAAATTTTGGGAGGCACGAGTTTAGAGTGTAGATTTGTGTTGTTTTGATGAAAAAGGAAGAAAATTCTCACAAACTATTATTTTAAAAGACTAGACAAATTATTATCGAAAAAGAAATATTTGTTTTAAAAATAAGAAAAAGAATACAAATGCCGCGAATTTGGAAATATTTCGGCAGGATTGAAGATGAAGGAAGACGAGATGATGCAAGTGGGGAAATACTGTTATTGTAATTTGTTAATTTCAGGATTACTGTGAAATGAACATATTCTCAGGAAAAATCGCAGCAATCCATATTTTGAAAGATGCACATAGGAAGACGCCTAACCAATTTAGTAACTTTTAAGAGATTTCCAGGGATAAACTCAAGCTCACTCCAAAATTGAAGTTATCCTTGAAAAAACCGCCTGAAAAGCTGAATAATTGGAAAACTCATTCGAGAAATATTATCATAGCGTAATACGGTGAAAACAAAACTTTCGGTTCGTGAAGTGATGCCGATTTTTTCGCCAAAATTAACTTTTTCATGAATTCGTCGGTATCAACTCCAAATGAACAAACAAAAACCATGAATGAATCGAATATAAAAAGGTGCTGATTTTGTGTCATTTGACACTCTACAATAGTGACTTTGGAAACGCCTCAATTTACAACAAAAAATCTTGAAACTTAAGGATTTCTTTGAAATTCTTGATAGAATTTTGCAAATCCTTGCTGTTAACGTTTCTCAAGCCATATGAAATGTCCTTGTTTGTGGTGAGACGAGATGCTTATTGGCCCTCTGCCGGAGCTGCAGCAGGGCTCGGGGCCGAATCGACGATCTGGATTCCGGTCAATTCCAAATCGCCCTGGAAATTTTCGATAAATCAATTTAGATGTCAAAATGCGAAGTAATTTATAATCGGGCCTATTGTAGTATTCGCCCTACATTTACCTTCACCCTTTTATAGTATTTGCGCGATTGTTTTGAGAAATAATATGAAGAAAAGAAAAAATCGAGCGAATACTACAATAGGTCCATAATTGTTCATTTTTCGCATTATTTCATACTTGTTGTTTCAATCAATTTTAGCCCATTGTTTTTTCTTTCTAATTTATATTTCATACCTGAATTTGAAGTCCGGCAATTTCAGTGGGTTCGACGCGATGAGCGTATGAGCAGAAGTGCTCGCCGTTCACATAAACCTAAAAATGTCTTCATTATTCGCAATTTCTTAATTTTTTCTCGCATATTTCATGTTTCGAATTTAGTAGTAATAAATGAAAGTGACAGATATATGAATCATTCGTTTTTCTTCTCATTTAAAATTCTTAGATTTTATATGAAATGCAACAATACAAAAATTTGGAACTGAAAATAATAGGTGCAGCGTTTCTACGAAATGTATTGTTGATGCCGAACTCTGGGAGGCGCGTGCAAAGTGGCGCACAGTTATTTTTCGTGATTAGAAAATGGCGAAATAGCGCACGAAAAGGAGACTGGCCTAAAATCCATTCTTTCTTCACTCACTTTCGACCTCTCAGGTTTGGGTATCAACAATATTGAGAGATAATTCTTACTAGAAAATCCTATCTCTCTCCTTCAATTCAATTCTGCGACGGTGACAAACTTCGTCAAATTTTCTAAAACTCTAATCTTACTTGGAAGCCGAATTGCTCATTCTTGATTTCGAGATCGAATCCGACGCCCTTCTCGAACGGGTTCTTGCCCTCGCGCTCCTCGTTGCCCCACTCGCCAGAAATCAGAGAATTGCGAATCACGCACTGAAAATGAAGCTATTATTGAAGTTCGACCAAAACTCATACTCCTTCATATCGTAATTTGACAACCTCGTGCACCTTCATGTTATCTTAAGGGAGTGTTCGTACTTCGCTCACGCTCAAGTGAGCTGAAAAAAATAGCACGCGAGCGTGAGAGATGCAAGGAAGACAGACTTTTTCCTCTCATTCTCGCATGCTATTTCTTTGTGCTCATGTGAGCGTTGCGGAGTATGAACGCGCCCTAAGAGGATGCTTGGAAAGTTTGATTTGTGTTTTTTTTTGATAAAATTACGCTAAGCTGGAGAGAAGCTTTGAATTCTCAGATAAAAATATCCCTGAACTAATTGAACTTTACAAGATATCATTTGTCTGTGAGTATATTCAAAGTTTCTACAAAAGCATGAAGTTGGTCAAACTACGATACGATCTGCTATAATACAAATGCAGTACCAACATTTTAACAGATTTAGTGGGGGATAAAACACAACATTAAACTATCATTGCTATAACCTTTGATGATAACACGAATTAATATTGCCACGATTTCAACGAAATTAGAAGTGTGTTGACATTTTAGTCGATTACAAATTCAGCAAGCACGTGGGATGTTGCACAAAAATATATTTGAATAATAAACAATGGTCACTACCACCGAGCCTCGTGAATTAAAATATTCCAAACTTTAAAACCAAGTTAAAAGAAGCATTCTCACAACACTTTGCTTTTATGAGCAAAAACCTACTCCTGGGACAAGTTTTCCGCAAAATAGAGAAGTCTGAACGAGAATTAAATTTTCTTTTGAAAATTAATAATTGTCGATTCATCCTTGATGAAATAAGCATTTTTTATCTGAAAAAATCACCTTCTCGTCGAATCTCGGATTGAAGTGCAGAGCGATGTCTCCGTTTTTCTTCAGCAGATTCAGATTCCATCTAAAGTTATTTATTTTCATTTCTTGTTTCGAAAAACATAATGATTCAACATCATATTGCAAGCCCATAATCAAATAACCAATATTTTCAATGACCTTCCTTTATATTTAATTATGCTCAATTTCATCCTGACTTGTTCTGATAAGTCTAAATTGGTCATGAAAAAGGCTGAATTATTCAGGGAACATGTTGACTAGAGTCCTTTGCAATCATGTTTAATTTATTCTAGTCTTGATAAATCTAATTTGTCAACGAAAAATGCCAAGATTTTGGGAGACTTAAGTCAGAATGGTCATTCGACATACTTCTCTATAATAATGTTTCCTTCAAAATTTTGCATCTCTAACCTTGAATTTTCAAAAGTCTTCTCAATTCATGATGAAATGGTACGTTAATTTCGCTACTGCGATACTGCAATCTACCCCCCGCATATTTTTGGGTCTGAATCGAATGCTTCCTAGGTCCAGATCAATGCAGACCTTCAGTCAGAATGAAACATTTTAGGGAGGGGACGCACCAGATAAAATTTCCTTATAAAAGAGTGATACATAAGGGGGTGGGCATAAGGATTTTAGCGAAAAATTTGACTTAAGAGGAGTATATATGGAAATTCTGATTTAGGTCTGAAAGTGCCTACCTCTTAGCCTTCTTCTCTGGAGTTGCATAGAGAACGAGTGTCTTGCCGGGCAGGAAGGCATCAGTGGCGACTCCGGACTCGTATGGCACGGGGTAGTATTTTCCTCCCCACTGAACGTGATTCAGATTGACGTCTCCGTCGATCGACAGATGAGTGACGTGCGCCAGGGGCACGCGGTGCGTGAACGCCTTCACTTCTCGCTGAAAATTTTAAAAATCAGTATTTTGTAAAATAGCCTGAAAACTCTTGAAAACTATGATTAGTTTATGGTATTTTATTAGAGATAAATGATCTGCACACTAAATATCAAGATTTCGAATACGTGAAGTGCTCAGTTTATCAAATGAATTATACGAAAAATCATTTCTATTCTTATTTTGTATCAATTTTTGATCATAAAAATCTATTCCATATTCATGATGGGGATATTTATTGTTTTGGTGCTGAAAATAAGTTTCGTTTTAAGGAAGCTTTTAGTACTACCATTATAACTGCCGCTTGCGTTATTGCATTGCATCACTCGAGTGAACTGACTTGTGAATGAGGCATTTCCGCGTATTCTTTGTTCTATGCAATAATCGCGTTTATTCCACAACAATTGCTCATCGATTATGATGAATCATGCTTTCTGGTTAATGTTGCTTGAGAAATTAAGCGCTCCTTTCAAAAATGAAAAATGGATCTAATAGTTTCAACATCTTCACGATACGATACTGGTCAAATTCGTTATTATTAGATTGATCAGTGAATTGGCCTTTGAGAAATTCGAGGTCAATATTAAAAATTCTGACAACCCTATCATTTGAGAAGCCGAATGGAATTTCTTCTGACGGCGAAAAATAGCAAAAAGTTACCCGATTGATGTAGACGGTGAATTTGGAGTCGTGAGCGCGAATGCGGATGTCGAAAGGCTCGCCCTTCTTGATCGTCAGCTTCTGACGGAGCTCCTTGCCCCACGCGGACTTGTTGAATGCGTTGAAGACCAGCTGCAAATTCAGAATCTTCATAATTTTACATTTTTTTTCAGAATATAGTAATTAGAGAAATCATTCTAATTTTTATATTTTTTAAAGGATTTTTAATTGCAATGTTTCGTAATGCAACTTTCTCTAGAGCATGTGAATAATGAGTGGTAGATTGATGGATTTTTTCTTTCTTTAGAATATATGAGCAAAATTGTATAGTTTAGCTGTCAAAAGTCATCGGCATTTTTCATGAAAAAACTACTTTTCGTTTTTCGAACTTTAGTTCATCATTTTTCTCTCGAAGTTTCATATTCTGCAAAAGTTCTCACTTTTCTCCTTCTGACTCATTTCAATTTCAATCAGTCAATCACAGAATGTCTTCTCTAGAGCTCTTTTTCCGGCTCAAACTTTCAATCCCTTCAAAAGTTTTCCTCTTCTCTTCAAAATCACTTCTTCTGTTTCTCTGATTCTCTTAGTTTGACGTAATATTTTGAGTGCATCTCCTGTTACTAAATCGGAAAAGCGAAATTGGCTCATGTGCAACGCGCGCCGGCCACTAAACATGAAAAATTGAGATTTTAGAAGGAAGGAAAAAAGATCGTAAAAGTAATAAATGAGATTTAGAGTCACTTGTCATCATAAAGCAAAGAAAATGGAAAAATATAGACTTCTTAGAAAATTTGATCATTTTACCGACCACACATCTAAAATGCTGTCTTAATTATTGATGAAAAGGAAGTGGACGAATTATAAAAAAAAGAATGACATCAAAACATTTTAGAAGTTTTTCTTATCTCCATTCATATCTTTCCACTTATACACTCTGATCCCTAAAGCGCTCTCATTTCCTCTATTTCCTTCGACTTTCAAAGAGTGAAATCTACACATCAAAATCCACGAAACGGCACCACAATTTTCTCGTCAGATTGCGCAGATTCTCGAGACAAAATATGGCTACTCTATCTATTCTATTCAGGAGAATATTTATGGTTTTGAAAAATTGAGAAATTTTTGGAATTCGTATAATTTTCTGTCGAATTTCTTGAAGATCAGTCTTACATAATATGTGTAGATAAAATGATAAATCTATCAACATTTACCTACGTATAAATATCATTATTTTATTTTCAAATTTAGAGATTTAGTTATTATTCACTAATTTATCAGTTTAATTGATTGAAATTTTTGGCAACTTGGATAATTCGCTACTCCGTTACCCATAGTTAATGGTGTAGGAGCAAGGTAGGGAAGATCATTTCTCATGTTATTTCGCAGGCTATGAAGTAACGAATTATTCAGGTTGCAAAATTTTTCTATAGATAAAAATCACTTACCTTTCCCTCATCGAAGCGAACGCTCACGTGGAGAGGGACGTCGCTTCCGCTGAAGTCGGGCGAGTCCTTGTGCAGGTTGATGTTGAATCTGGGAAAATCAATAAATTCTATTTTTTTTCTAAAACCCAACCTCTTGGCGTCCTCGTTGGTGTTGCCACGAATGATCAGAGTCTGACCGGGCTCGATCTTCTCCGTAAGCTTGCTGCGGTACGGGACATTCTGAGTTTTTAAATAAAAAACTGAATTTCTATTGATTTTTCCGATAATTGGTTAGATAATTGAATCTTTTCTAGCTATTTTTCAAGATTATCGAAGTATTAAATGATCATTTTGAAATTTATTCTTGAGTTTTCCTAATATTTATTTTTTGAGAACCACAAAAATACCGTGTATCTAGCAAAGTGCCAAATCGTTGGCATGCATCACCAAAATTCCTGTCCTAATTTTGATGTCCAGAAGATCCTAATCAAAAACTAGAGAACGCCTGCGAACATCCGAGTTAGAAAATAGGTAAGTGGGGTCAAAAATATCGAAAAAAAAAAACAAAGCAAACGAAAAGAGTGATTGCAAAGAGCAAGTGCCCAAAAGCAAAGGTATGGAAGACAGGAAGGGGAGGAGTCGAGAGAGCCGAGAGAGGCAAAGATCGAGGAAATAGAGAGTGAAGTTGAAGAGGCAGAGAAGTAGACAGAATTAGAGAATGATGAAGAAAGAGTCCGAACTTGAGGAAAATAGAGGGGAAGTTGAAGAGTTAGAGTGGGAAAGATAAAGAATCTGAATTGACGAGAGATGCAGGAAATAAAGCCTCAAGGCAGCTTATGCTAGGCATATTAAATGACAAGGTACGGCACAACGCGACGAATTATCATAATTGTCTTTTCCTGGACAACAGAGCAGAGACGCAGAGTCATGGAAATTTAGCCTCCTGCGCTCGATTTAGCAGCGTTGATTCCTCGCCTCTTCATGTGTGTTGTTGAGATAATTTTATTTTAATTTGACAGACGCGCGTTTCGTTTCTTTCAATGCAAGGAGGGAAATTAAGTGCGCGTCTGTTACGTGGCCTGTCGCGCGAGAAGTGCCAATCAGAAGCTAAAAATTATTTTTTGATTTATAGAGGATCTAAATAAGAGTTTATTTAAAAATTAGCTATGAAGTTTCAGATAGTTTGGAATCAGAAATTCGAATCTTCTGGATAGAAAATAAATTCCCCGTTTTATCATAACCTTGCGCAATTTCTGTCAATTATAGTCGCTATCAAAAGTTTTGAACAATCATAATTAGGAGCGAAGTTTAGTACTCTCACTTATTCGTAGGCCATTTTAAATCAAATCTTGATACTTTTTCTTCTCATTAAACTATGAATACTTGTCGAATTTCAAACAAGTGTATGACGACAAGTGGAAAAGCTGCATTTCTGATCACTAATGCTTCAACTTTAGCAAACACATAAGGCTGCTTTCTTTAATTATCTAACCGATTATTTTTCTTATAATTTTAAGAACCCTGAAAATTCCATATTATTTTTAGACTCACATAGGTTTTTTCGGCCATTCTAAGTCGTATGTAGAGCGGTAAGTTGATCCGACTGAAAATAAAACGATGAATATGCGTTGCATTTCGGGAATGCATCAAAAATTATAATGCACATCGAATAAATTAACGAGGCGCACATCTTCTTCTATACAAATTACAAATTCAATATACGAAAAATTATAATAAGTCAATTTAGAAAGAAAGAATCGAATGAAGACTTTTTCAGGATGTAATAAAGTACGACAGAAGACAAGTTATTAGTAAGAATTGAATATTAGTTAGGTGAAGTTTCAACGATACTAAAATAAGTTGACTGGCATATGAATTTTGAGCCCATTCTAAAAAGCGTGATGAAGATAAATACCACTTTTTAAAAAGTGGTGTTCAATAATAATGTCACAACTGAAGGGAAAAATAAAACTTTTAGAAGTTTCAGAAAAAATCGAAATTTTGGGAAACTCGAATAGAAGTGGCAGTGTAAGTCAGAGAGATAATCGACAATGCATTATAGTTTGCATCGGCGGGAAACGCCCCTAATTTATTGGAGGCGAATTTTCGGAAATCCCAAAAATACCATTATGAATGAGGCTTTAAAAACCGAATTAGTGGAAATTGAATGTTTTTTATGAGTTCAGACTGCACAGAGGTTGGGAAATTTGAGGAAAGTCCATGTGAATGCGCTAGGTTTCATATTTTACCGATGATTTTTGAACTTAGGTATTTGCGATCTAAAATTGAAAGAACAGGTAAGAATTTGTATTACGGAAAGTAGAGTTAAAAAATCAGTATAAGAAGCAAGGTTTTAGTTCATTGCATTTAGGAGAATTTGAACAGCAGTTACATCGTGACATCGATGCGTGAAAAATAGGATAGGGTTCGACTTCTGATTAGAAAAAGATTCTTTGCCTATGTTATTTCGTATGCAACTACTTTTCCAGATTTTCATTAACCTAGTCACTTTCGTTATATCATGATGATCCAGAAAATCAGGAAAAAAATTAGCAAAGTAATAATTTTAAACTTACTGAAATAATTTGAGTGATTTAGTGGATGTAGTAGACTTATGCGATTTGATCGATTGACTGCTTTTGGTTTTGTGAAACCAGCTCATTTTTGATGTTCCAATTTAGAAAGACAGTGAATTTTAGGTGACGAATGTCGAATTTTGGCAGTTTTTCTTCTTAGCTCGAAAAATGAATAAGAATGCAGCAGAAAAAGTGCACAATGCTGGAGGGCAGATTTTATGCAAAGATGCGAAGAGAAAGAGGCGAAAAGAAATAAAGAAAATAAACTATATCGATAGATTTTACGAGCCGAAATGACTGAAACACAGCAGTCGATTTTATATTGTTTGAACTATTGCAAATCGTCCATATACCCCTCAGCAGACGAAAATGTTCAACGTCGAAAGAAAAACTCGAAAAATCTCGTCCCATATATTGAAAGATACAGAAACAAAATCGTCTGACGTATAAATTTTTGCAACATGAATTTTTCGAATCGATATTATTATAACGTGCCTGGAATGGAGGAATTTCGAACGCCCCAAGCATTTTTAGGCGACAATACGAAAATTCAAACTGCAAACGTATGAAATGGCATGGAGATTCGATATTACAGCATGAAACCGAAGTTGAATGTTTCGTTTATGAATTCACAATAATCGTGCCTTATCGGGATTGACTCGATCATTTCACAATAGAAAAATATACGAATTCTCAATCACCTCTCGATTGAGAAGTGAATGTCAATAAAAATCGTATAAAATACAGGATTCAGAAATGCAATTTGAGATTTTGTTACAGCGAAATTCAAATCGAAATCGAATAAAACGATTGCGTTTTGATATTTTTCCAGCTTTTGCATTTAAAAAATCCAGAACCTTGTAAAAAATTCACCGATTCCAATAAAATTACACGAAAAACAAAGATGATTCCTGACAATTGAACCGAGAAATCCTGATTTTTTTCACATGAAGAATAGCATGAAAATAAAAACAGACTGACGGAGGCAAAAGGCGCATACTTTAGGAACCTAATCTGTCATTGAATTGTTCAGGTCTGGATGAAAAAAAAATTGCCGAGCAGTAAACAACAGGTCGAGTTTTTGGGTTAAATTACGCATGCGAGATCGATGAGAGGAGATAGGCATTTTGGTCGATTTTTTGGGCGGCGTGTCAAAAATGAAGGAAAAATGGGGAACTTCGGAGGAAAACGGGAGAAATGGGGAATTTGAAGGGAAAATGCGAAAAATTGAGTGCGGTAGTAATTGTTGAATTGTCGCCGCCGATTGCTTAGTGGCAAACCGGCGTAAAAATGGAAAGGCGAATTGTTGGAAACAGGTCTGCTTAGAGACAGGCCGAATTGCGACAAAAACCGATTGATGCAGATGGAAAAAATCAGCGATAACCGTCGTATCTCAGTGACATGAAAATCGGCGAAAACACAAGGGTTATCAATGAAGGGGCAAATAAGGTTTCTTTTATTTTTTCTGAAGAACAAAATAACGAAATGCTGATGCAATTCTTATTCTATCCATGAAATATGGGATATCAAAAGAAGAATAATGAAATCTCGACGAAATCACACTTTTGTAAGTAAAAATGGTTAAATCCTTATCTCTTTTTCGTAGTGGAAATGATCTTCATGATAAACATGATCGTTAAAAATTTCATTTGAAACTGTAAACAATTGGAATTTCAAAATGACAAAAAATGGGGAATGATAAAAAATGCCCTTCGTCTTCAATCCTTCAATCACCCATCGTACAACTCTCATGGTCAGTTTGTCGAAAAATCTCTCTCGGAACGTGGAAAAACTAATAGCTTCGTGGTTGCGGCGAAGCGTAGAGTGAAATCGCGGCAATGCGAGATGTGCAAGTGTGAGATGATGAGCGTTTTTCGAGAAAAAAGTCAAAATCGCGAAATGACGAGGAATTTGAAGAGAGTGAAAAGAAGGAAAAACGACGAGGAGTGTAAAATGTAGCCGGTGGCGTGAAATAAAGACGCAAGTAGCAATGAAATGAAAGAGATAAAAAGAAGAAAGAGAGAGAAATGAAAAGGGATGCTCCCCACTCAAAACAACGATACAGCATAAAAATTGCAGAGAGGAATTCGAAAAACGACGATCAATGCGAATAAAATAAAAATAAAAAGCGAGAATTTTAGGATGAAAGGCCATAAAATGATTTTAGAATCACGAAAACATCTACAGTTGATCTTAGAAAATTACGCAATAAATGTGATGAGTCTCGGTCTTTAGGTTAAACGAAAATAGGAGAACTACAAATAGAGAAGGTGAATCATAATATTTCAACAAGGTTATTAGGAAAGAAAAGTATAAATTTCTTAATTTAGGCGTATTTCGCAAAAAAAAGATTTCTATGTGCTTTCTGTGAAGATCACCTTTGTATATAATGGAAAATAAGAAGAAAGAAATGAACTCTTGTGCCAATAAGTTTTCGAAGAAATTTCGACATTATTTTCCGTGAAGACCAACTTTTATGTAATGGGAAATAAGCGAGAATTTATGAAATCACAATTTTGGCACCAATCCTAGTCCATAAATCTCGTATATCCGCTAGAGAGCTATAGAGCTATACGATTATGATTTCCCTATCCATTTTCATTTTCATTCTCATTTCGCCACATGGGGCATTTCGGCAATCCCCATCTCGTTCATTATTCCGTTTATTTGTGAAACACACAGGCAAAGGGAATTTAGAAGGCAATGACATGGATAATGGAAATAGCATAGGATAAAAATAACACATTAGGGGAGCAGAGCGAGATTCGGTGATGATGCAACGAAAAGCGAAAAATAATAAATGAAGGGCTGTCAATGTAAATTATGTTTCAATCAACAATTATACTAGGTTAAGAAAAAGTGCTCTATCAAATACACCGTTCCTATTCTACTTGCACAATACTACTTCATAAAATCAGATACGAATGAAAATATTCGAATTTCTAAGAATCGTAATGCCAAGATATGCGGGATTCTAAACAGGCCGAAAATTTACGGCCTGTGGCATTTTTAAAAATTCAAGCTCAGTCCGACCCGACTCGCAAAATACGAGTTGAGCCGTTAGAACCCGAAGATATGTATTTCAGGACTTAATCTTGATCCATTATTTAAAATTTTTAAAAATGCAAAATAAAGAAATCAAAAGTGACAGAACTTATCTTCTTCAACTCTGATATTCTTTTATCAAAAGAGTGTACTTCGTCTTCTTCTTCACTTCGTTTTGGCAGCATTTTGAGATGGCAGAGCGGGTCGCGAGCATTACAATGCAAAATGGGGAAATAGTACGGCAAAGTTTAGAGAACAAAAGAAGCAGAGATGTGCCACCACAACCCAAAACATCGCATTGCCAGTAGAACACAACAAGTCAAAATATTAGAGAGTGGAAAAGACGCAAAGAAATATTTGGAGTAATGGGACTTCTAGAGATTTCGAGCAGCAGAAAACTCAAAGATTAAAGATCTAAAAAGATTGAAAACAAGATTAGTCCGAATAGGTAAAATTTTAAGAACTTTAGTATTTCTCAAAATTGAATGTTATAATTTTATATATCAAAACAGCAATAAAATAGAGGAAAGAGCAGAGAAAATAATCATTTTCTTTTAGTTGGGTCGATTTTCCGGCTCAAACTCAAAATCGAAATCCTTCTCAACTGTCAAATTGGATTGTTCGGATTGTCGCTGACATGCATAAATCACTTCCGCTGCCAGAACAGAGCAGAAAGATAGGGGAAATTAGGAAGAAAGAACAAAAGAAAGGCAACAACTGGCAGAATTCAGAGCAGCAAGGAATTGATTCGATCAATTCGGCTTGTAAAATGGGAATTTTTTAAGCGAACAGACAAACCTCAGGAAAGAACAATTGGATGTAAACAAAAAAAAATATCTTAAAGAAAGGACATTTTAGAAAAAAAAAAACTATTTTTCTTTGCATTAGCTAGAATTGATAGATTTTCACTGAGAAACATATGAATTTACCGTAGAAATTAGGGTTTTCCCAGATTAAAATGATAATTTTGAAAAAATATAACAATTTTGCAACAATTACGTGAAATTCGGCAGAATAATAAAGTTGCAAGTTAGTTTAGGTTAAACTGAGCGGCCGGTAAATACACTGAACAAACAGCAAATAAGAATATGCAATATGTGAGTGGGAAAATTGGGAAGAGGAGGAGAAATATCGCTAGGGGCAGGTTTAGGTAGCGAGAATTAGAATTAGAATTCATAGAATAGCGTGAAAGAGGAAAATTAGGCAAGAAATACACGCACAACGCGATTAGGTATTGCAACGGAAAAATGCAGAAAAGGAAAAATGGAAAGGCAAGTTGGAAAAGAAATGAGATGAATAAGAAATGAGAAGTGGAGGGGCAAAGATGGAAAAGAAGGAAAAGAATAAGAGACTAACAAAAAACTCCCGAACTCGCAATTTTCTTTGGAGGCAAAGCGAGTCTGTTTATATCGCCAAAACGACTATAAACAAGACGTTTTTCGGCTAAAGTTCTCCTGAAGAAAAATGGGAAATTTCGACGTCTTCTTGGAACAAATTACGCCAAAAAACGCTCTTGGTTTTCGATTCCAAAAGTTGCGACAAAATAGAATCGGATTTTGAGTAAATCTATAGCCTAGAGAGGATAGATAAGGATAATTCGAAGGAACAGATGGTAGAAGAGAGGGGGAAAAGAAGCAGGAAGAAGAGAAGCAGTAGAGGGAAAGATGGAGAGATAAGGGAAATGAGGGAGAGCGGAAGGGAGGGAGGGATGAGTTGGAGAGGGGAAAAAGAAGTTAGAAAGGTAAAGAGAGAAAATGGAAAAGTGAGAGTGGAAAGGAAAAAGGGAGGAGGAAGAGAGAAACAAAAAGAGAATATTCAACTTGAGAGAAGGAAAAGAAACGACAAAAGTAACGAGATATAATAAGAGAGTGAGAGGAAAAGAGTCAGAGGAGAGGAAGAAAGAAAGAGAAAAGTAATGAGATAGTATGCAAATTGGTAGAATTGAAGAGAGAGAGAGAGAGAGAAAGGGATATGCATAGAGAGAGGGACACAAATGTGACACGCTCTGCATTCTGCATTGGAGTGGTCAAGACAACAATCGATGTGAGGGGCGCTGCCACAGGGACACAGAGGGAGGCGGTCAATTTGGCTCAATGCCAGGGGCACTTCGAAAATGTAAACGAAAAATGGAAGGAATGTTAAAAATGCAATTTCGAATTTTTTCACACATCTTTTCTGCGATAAATTGAATATCTAGACTAAATTTAGGCAATGTTTGTGCAAATTTATCATGAAAAAAAAAAAATCTTTGAAAGGATCAAAATATTTCGCCTTTTTTAACTCTATGCATGATAAAGTTGCAAAATTCTTTGATCTTATCTAGTTCTCCCCACCCCCAAATACCCAACCTATTGAATGAATGCCAGATTTTCATGAGAAAGAAGTCACAGCTGAGATACGGCACACCCATCAGTGTGGCTTGAGGGAAGGGGGCGACAAATTAGCATATGAAACTAGTTGCCGAAGGGCAGCAATGCCGAGGAATGCAAAATGCAAGGAGGCAGAATATGACTATGACGAGTGAAGAATGGAGAAGGAATGAAGATGTGAAGTGGCGCAGAATGAAGGGCATGAAGGAAAGCTGAAGGCTGTACGATGCATGCAAATTTGGCAGATTCAAAAAACGGCAGGGGATTTCGGTAAATATTATTGTCTAAAAATCGCGAAAAAAATTCAGGTATGGCGAAGTAAGGGCATAGAAATTATAACAAGTGTCAATAAAATGCGAGCACATAATAAGTAAGCAGTCCTAAGAGAACGATTGCCAGAAAGCCCTTACGATCTATCCCCAGTATATTTTTTAACAAATTTTTTCCTATAATCTGTAGCTAGTCAAAGTTTTCGCCAATGCGTCCTTGTATCATAACTATCAGAATTAATGGAGAATTTTTTAGAAGATATTCGAAAACGAAATAAAATGGAGACAGTCCAAAGAAAAATACTATCATAAATTTAGGAAATGAAAATTTTCAGATTAAAAATAGCGTGCAAAGAATAGAACGAGAAAATTTGGCATAAGAATGAAAATAAAGGATGGAGAACTGAAACGAATCATCACAGAGTTCCTTGCCAACTAAACTAACAGGATTTATGATCATGTTGTCTGAAAACTAAATGGGAGCGCTTGGCTTGCAGGATAAAAAATCGTAAATGCAAGCCGCGAGTAAATAAATCAAGAATTGAAAAAGCAAAGAGAAATGATGCAATTAGCTTGGGTTAAAATTCCATTACGATTGCAGGAAAAAAGTTGTTTGCGCGATTTACTTCGGGATTTCCTAAAAGTGATAAAATAGAGGAAAGAACGATTAAGCCTAGATTTGATGAGGGATAAAATAAGCCCTAAATTCTATGAATATGGCTCCCCATCTGCACGCAACATTCGATAACAGATTTGTGAGGCCGGAAATGGAAATATAGAGAAAAATAAGAGGAAAAAAGAGGCAGAAAATAGAAATGTTCGAGAAAAAGAAGCGGAAAATAATTCGATTTAGAGAAGCGAGAAATAATGACAGATATTGCCAAAAATGGAGGAAGGCTAAGGGATTTATTATGAGCGGCGAATTAGTTAGCAGCAAAGAGGGAGAAAGTTGATATGAGGGAGTGAGATAGTGAGGGGAATGAAGAGAGAACAGAGAAGCAGAGAAATATTTGAGGGAGGCAAAAACTCGACATTGCACTGCACGACAGTTGCCACGAGCATGAAATCGCAAAAAATAGTGAAAATGCAGACAGCGCGAAATTGCAGGCGGAAAAAGATCGAGATTGCACAAATGCAACAAAAACGACGAGAATAAAAATAAAATAGGATAGTAAAGAAGATATGAGATTGACAAGGTAATTAATGAAAATTGGCAATTCAGGAAGAAAAGCGGAAAAAGTGCCTACTTATTCAAAAATACCCTCTCCTTATATCTATTTTTCTTTGTGACTTATCCTTGCATGCTATCAAAAAGCCATGTCCTTTCAATATTGTCATGAAATTGAACGAAAATAGGATAAATCCATAAATTGATTGAAAAGGCTTATGAAAAGACGGCAGCAAACTATAAACCAAAACATAAGTCGGAAAATACATTTTTAGGCGATATTTTCGAAAATTTGAAGCGGAAGTGCGACTTTCGCGGTGGTTCCTGCATGTTTTGGAAGTCAACATGAAAAGTCGAGAAAAAAATCACGATTATTTTTTTCTAGAAGAAGGAAGAATCAAAAATCTATTAATTCGGTCGATATTTTCAGATTGAACCGTTCTGGATCATTTTTCTTTGTTAGATCTGGAACAAAAGAAATATTCTAAAAGTCAGAAATCTTGCATTTTTCAGAAAATGAGACAAACGTGACGCAATAACTAAATTAGGCCTGAAGATTGGAGAAACGAATTGGCAACATTCACCGGAAATGATATTTCTCTTGGTGGCTTGCCAACGGGACAAAGAGTGAGAGAAATAAAAATTGTGAAGAGCTAAAGAAGCAGAAAGTGAGATAGTGAAAGAGAGAAAAAGATAGATCGGAGAAAATGAAAGTGCCAAAGATGAAAATTAACAGAAAGAATAACACTATACGAGAGAACTAAAGAAAGAAAACCAGAGAGAAAGAAATTGAAGGGAAGAAAAGACACAAAGAAAAGGAGAGATAAATAAGAGAAAAAAAGTTAGAGAAGCAGAGTCGGAGCTGTGCCTCCGTAAGAAACGAAAGAACTAAAGAAATGAGAATTCGAATTTCCGAAACGCGAAATGAGAATAGAAAGACAAACAGTGGGCAGACAGAAAGGCACAGAGGCACAGAGACAAGACATGAATAACTTTGTTCAGTTGGCAAATGAAGATGTGAAAGATGAGAGATCAGAGAAAATAATGATAGAGAAGGAGAGAGTGCAAAGCTGCAGACAGAGGAATATAATAGAGCTGCAAAGGTAGAGAATAATAGATACATGAGAGCCGCTCTCTTTGTATGTCTCTTTCTTTTTCTCTTTCTTTCTCTTTCAAAATGTTCGAATTCGGTTTCATGTTTCCCTTTCTACTCTTCTCGTTTTTGTATTTTTATTTCTTTTTATGCGCTCTCTCTCCTTTATCTGTGAATTCTTTTGCCCTCTCATTTTCCTGTAGTCATTTTCAAATTCGCAAACTCCCTTTTTCCTCTATTTCGGTAGTCTTTCCATACAATGAAAAGCGAATTTCACGAAATTCACGAAAGCAACCGAATTTTTGGAAGAGGTGGATCGATCTTTATAATTAAAAAGTAGAAAATGAAGAAAAAAACTTCTAAGTCACTTTTTTAAACTGTTTTCATTATATCTTGCACAGAAATATTATTTGAATTACTAAGAAGAAAATGATAAGATCCTGAAAAAAAACCATAGAAAATTGCCATTTGAAACAAAAGGATCAATGTTTTTCAGTAGAGTTGCGTACAAAGAATAAAGAATTGGGGGAATGATTCGGTTGGATGAACATTGGTTGAGAAAAATAGGACCAAAATCGGGTGAAGACGATTGGTTGCCAGTGGAATTGTTGCTAGGGGAGAGGAGAGTGGGAAAATGAGTATCCGTGGAATATTTGGAAACTGCACGATAACATCACATCGAAATAACATAAAATACCAGATATTTTTGGATTAAAGAACATTTTGCCAAAATGGGGAAATGTTTCCTATTTTTGGCACAACTCGATTTTATAATTCAGAAATCTTGCAACCTCGCAACTTATTGAAATGATACTGTCGATGAACGGTTACTTGGAATAAAGTAAAAAGAACGCGTTTCTTTCTCTCCCCCTTTTGAGCCTCAGAATGCGCGTACAGACGACAATTGTTCATTTGGTTTCTTTTCTTAAATTTCTTCGTACCTTCACCAAATCAACGGAATTTACTAATTTAAACGTTTGTATTTTCAGAGAGTTGAAGGGAAGCATATTCATACACATGCACATGCAAATGCAGATGACTGACAGACACAGACACAGAAACAGATGCAGAATGAAAAAGGAAAACCGGAAACTGGGGATAAAATAGAAGAGAGATTTGCATGAAAAAGGAATATTGCAACAGGGAGGTTGCAAATTGAAAGTGGACAGATTTTGGTGAAAAGGAGAGGGAATGGCGAAATTTGTTGAAAATACGATTTTTAAGATAAAATTTAACCCTTTCTTGCATTATCTTTCAAAATATAGAAGATGTATTAGAGAATTGCAAATTTCTGATTTAATTTGAAATTATTTTCAACTAGTATTATTATCAAATTCAGAAATATTCAAGAAAATCTCTGATAATGATACAACCACGCGTAAAATGATGTATCGGCGGGAAAGCAGACACTGGCATTTCCGCGATTCAACGATGCATCTGTGTGCATGTGTGAAATGCAGAATCATCTGTCATTGTCATTGAAGTGTAGTCAGAGCGTATAATGTAAGATGATGAAAAAAGATCAGAGAAAACTCACGGACCTGCTTCTTGTTTTATTAGATCGATAATCTCTAATCGATCTATCATCTTTAATTGTCTTTCGTAAAAATTGCACACCAAAAGCATGAGCCTATAACTTGCCTTATAAAAAAACTCATCGCTAGATGAGTTTATTGTTGAAAGTAGGAATTTTGAATGAAATTACGGTAATTACTATATGGCGAAGTATGTCTTTTCTACTATTTCTTTGAAATCTCCATCCTCTTGTTTATCTCTAACTAGAATTTCGTCATCTAGTAATTGCCAAATCATTGTGCTCGAGCAAAAATAGGCGGGGTTGAAAGTTCTTTGCATAAATTGGCCGTTTTACGATAACACATACGATGATCAGTTACAGCTTATCATGACAGCTGCAATAATTTGTCAGGTCGAAATTAACTTTCCAATTTTCATGTATATCGTCGGAGGCGTTTTTGAATTTGAAAATTCGTAATTGCCGACACTTTGAGTTAATTTCACCGGTCTGGCTTGAAAAAGTGCTAAATATTTGTGCGATTTTCATAGAGAATTTACTTCAAATCAATTGTTTCTGAGACAATTTGTATATATTGTTAATAAATTAGTAAATTTAGTGCAATCGAATGTGAATCGTCTATTAATTGGTATTGTTTTATGAGCAATTAATAAAAGTAGTGTCATAAACAATCTATAAAATTATAATCGTGAATTTTCTCAGCTAAAAAGTTTGATATCCAGCATTCTATCACTAAATCACTACCCTATACTTTATGAATAAGCTATTCCTTTTTAATTGGCCCAAAATGTTATGCATATTCGTTAAATTTTCGTGGTAGTACCACTTTTATTAATTGCTGTTTTATATAACGATATCTGCTAATTCATGTAACAATATTAACATTTCACGATGTAACGATATATACTAGTTACCGTTTCTGAACTTTATAAATCCTTCCCTCATTTTTAACGGTGGATTTCCTGAACATCTGATTTGATGTGCTAGAATTTAGCACGCTTATAGAATTCCGTCAAATTCCATCAAATCTGTCGTGCATGATTCAAATTTTTCGAAGACATTATGTCTTATCATTTTATTAATGCGATTCAGAAACGTTCTATGATTCTATATGAATGCGACTTCCTCATCGAATGATCAGTTTCCCGATCCAACTCTCTACATTTTGGGCATGCATAGCTTCGCAGCTATCAGCATTCTTCTTCATGCTCTGCACGTTTGGGCGATTGTCTTTCGGACTCCTCCATACGCTAAGACGTACAGCAACAAACTGCTCCATCAAATTGCTTGGTAAGAACAAATAATGTATCGGAAAATTCCAATTCAACATTTCGTGATTCATTTCGCGTTTTGATTCTGAACGTTTCTAAGCGACCATTCCCCAATTCCGCTTCGAAGAAAATGAGTGAAGTTTTAAGTTAATTAATTAAGTGCTAGTAGACTCATGCCGAAGTTGAGATAATACCGAATGTCAAGGAGCAAAAGATTTATTAACTGAAGGTTGAATTTATTCAAAAGAGACAAGTCTTTTCTAAACCATCAAGTAACCACAAACCCTACCCATGAGCCCGAGAAAGTTCTATATAGAAATAAAATGTGAAATAAGTGGCTGGACTCCTCTTGATTGCCCCTCTTTAGTCAATTTAAGACTTAAACACCCATTTCGTAACAGTGAGCGTGCTCAGGCAACTGGGAGCGTATTTATTCTAC
>LIAE01008288.1:195602-214321 GCA_002287525.1 Diploscapter pachys | reverse complement strand
AATAAAAGCCAGGGGCAGACGATTGATTTTGCAGGACTTGATCTAGAAGAAGACGTATTTATCAATTCAAATATGAATGGTGGGTTTTCGAGTGACATTGAACCTAGAAAATCACTAATAATTCAACATGCATTATCATTTGATAATAAATTACCATATTGAGGATTCCTAATCTAATCTTTAACAAGAACAGCCTTCGAATGAGTAACATTCATTTCAAACTCGATATCCTGAAGCAATAGTAATTTAATTAGATTATGGCACAATTTTGTGAGCACCCTGTAAATTTCAAGCTATTCGAACATAAAATGGAGAACTTCAATCTTATGAGTCTTGTGATCGATTATTATTGCAAAATTACAGATGTTATTCTATCTACTGCTGATACATTCTAGAAGTGAACGCTAATGTAAAATCATGAGAATGGACAGATGCATTTATTCGATTTTAGTGTAAATTAAACATTCATTGACTGACGACATTTGAAATTGATGAATTTATTTGTGGATGAAATATTATAACAGATAAGAATAAAATAATAGAATTATATTTTAGGTCTTCATTTCTACGACTGAACTTGGCTCATTGTTGACTGTCCCACGCTCGAGACTTGGACGAGTGATTGTGATGAAATTTGTCCTGTTTTTCTAAACAGAATTATCATTTAATAATATGATTCTCAAGAAACGTTCATTTCTCACCGCATGCGAAGTAGATTGATTATAGCTTTTTGTCTGGCAGAGCTAGAAATTACAAAGGAGAGCGGTATCGTTATCGACCACAAATATACATCAGTCAATTTTATAGCACCATAACTATACACTCTGTTATCGTCTTGAAGGTCACTTTTGAAAGGCACAAAGTCAACGAATAATTTTTCGTCTTTAAATAAAATGCTGTAGCTGATTAATAATAGAGATACAATCTAAATAATACATTTTTACATATCGTAAAACCTTTATAGTTGAAACCACCTAAAAGAGACTTTCCACAACATTTCAAATTTACACATTACCCAACTCAAATCATCTAAAGAAATGATTTATATAGTATTCTTTGGAATGTGTGGCGTATTTTTGTTTTCGATCGTAAGTTTCTACGATCACAAGATAACGAGATATAGCCAATTGAAAATTGTGAATTTCCCTAAAATAGGGGTTGAAGCTAAAAGCCACGGGATTTCAATTAAAGGCTTTACGGAAACTTTTCAAAGAATGATAAAATATTACATGCTGAAGAGCAAACGGGATCATCTGATATAGAATTCGTCGATTGTCTGCTCCATAATTTCGGCTTGATAATTCTGCGAGGCTTTGAAGTTTACGATAGAATGCAAAATATGTCAGTGTCGAAAGAAGTGCACATGTATCGATGCTCATACTAAGTAGCTAAGAAGAAATTTGATAATCAATTAATTTACGATATATTATTACTAACCTGCACATATTTTCCATATGAATCATCACTTTTAAAAAATAAAACGTCGTAAATCATTGCTGCTTGGATAGCTGAAATAGTGCCGCTGAAGATCAAAACACTCGACATGGTTTTGTGCAGGTAATTTCTAAATTTTTGATTAAATGGAGTATTATCATGCGTCCTGAATAAAATGCGCTACATTTTGAATTTCAGTAGAAAAGTTGTTTTTACTATTCCTTTCAGGGGTGGGCCGGAATTCTGGTTCTGGTTCCGAATATTTAAAAATTTCATTCCGGCCTACCCCTGATCCCTTTCTAGTCATATAACTCTATTGCAAGCCGGTGCTTCACACTGAAACCTACTTGGTCAGAATTTTTGTAAGTGTTTTACTTTCATACAGCAGTGCGTATCTTTGTAAAATTAGGCATATATTCAATAATGATAATGAATAGCAAATAAATGGTGTTGATGCAAAGAAAGAAATGAAAATCATAATATCAAAAATCTCTAGTTCAATATAAAAGTACCACGGAATTTCATCTCCTAAAATTAAATATATGTATATAACTTACTCAACTTAATAAAGTTTTAGAGGAGTTTCTATCGTTCGAATCTATATAGAATAATGAAATATATTAATACCTGTCACTTTTAAAATAAGTCAGTCTTATTGTTAAGAAAATGTAAGAAAAAGATTAAGAACTCTTAGTAAAAAGATAACTTGTAATACGTGATGTACTTGCCGTTTAAATATGTACTTGCAATTACTAACATCCATAGGTATAAAAAAAGCATAACAATCAAAACAACAAGTAACAGATATGAAAATGCACGAAATTTGATTATTATCGGATAATATGGCACCTGAAATTGATCATTCAAAAGTATAGTCGAATTATAAAGTAAATGTGAATTAAGAAAGGTAGGCAATTTTCGATTTTTTGTCATTTATTTTGAATGGTGTAATGAAAGACGTTTATAGTTTTTCTTATTTTCTTCGCACCATTTCTTAATATCTCATTTAACTTTTCTATTCAATAGCCATTTTAAACAGGTACATGTGTCACAAAGAGTTTTGGTAACATTTCCAGACCTCACATTTTGATGACAAGCATTGTTAGGGAAATATTGCAGAAATTAAAGACTAATTTTATCATCAAAAAAGAAGTTTACTCTAGATTAAATCGTTTTAAATTAACGGTTAATGTCGATTTAATATTTACTGATTGCCATAACTAAATTTTACTACAAAAATAAAATGACACCTCTCGTTTTTCATCAGTAATGCGAATGGAATATGCCATTAAAATTTGTAGTATTAGAGGAGGTATTCCAAGACATAAAAATAATAATAAAGTGAAAAGAAACAATTCTGCTGCTTGCTTAGGTATATCGCTAGCTGAAACGTTTTATTAGACTTTGCAATTTTGACGATTTGGAATTGTCGCAACGACACAACGTCGCAACGTGAAAATGACGCAACGCTTTCTTGGAAATGTTGCGACATTATATCATTGCAACAATTGCAGGACTTTGAAATTGTTTAGTAAAATCATGAATAATTTTCTTGCAATTTCAATAATATGATCACCTTCAGTAGTAGCTTCCATATTGATACTATTTGCTATAAATCGATATAAGAAGATTTACCAGAATTGATAACTATTTCGCACAACAAAGAATTTTCTGAAATGAATGTAGGTTTAGATTAAATATATCCTAAAAATTAGGGTCTTGAAAAATTGTTTTGACAAGTTAAATTATGATTTTGCTAAATAAAATTAACCTGATACAAGCATAACTTGAATTTTATAATTCAAAAGAACCTTTTCACCGGTCTTTTATAGTCGATGGAATTCAAAGAACATATTATTTTTCAAATGTATTTATATCATTTATGCACAGAAAAGAATCATTTAATTGGAAAAGACATAAAATATATATAAGGTTCCTCATTTTTGCGAATCGGCAGATGGAATTTTCCCGATAATGAGTGGCTACTGTAATTAGTTGTTTTAATGTCAATTCAAATCAAATATGCATTAATGATGACTTTGACGAAATTTAATCCCACTGATCTTAGCCTACTCAACTATCAATACCTGCAAAGTATTATCATCTGCATTTGAGAGTTCAAACTGCTGAATTTAGTCAAATCGAAAGGTCTCATTAAATCGCTATCGCCCAATTAGCATATTTCGTAATTTTGATTTCACGACAGCAAAGATCAAAATTAAAGGTTTATACGGGAAACTGTTCTGGGCCCGTACTAAAGTTCCCCTCAGTTCAACGCAACTCTCGCAGCAAGTTCAGTTCAATGCAACTAGTTGGAGCGAGAATTGAAGCGAAGTTGTCGTGAACTTTTAAGAAAGAAGGAGCGAACTTGTTATGAGTAGAGAGTGCAAGCTCCGCCCACTTCGTGCAGACAAAGTCAAGGAAGACAATTTTGCTAAAATTTTCAAAAAATCGCTAGAAAATTTCCATGAATAAAAATGGAAGAAAAATCGCAAATTATTGTAAGCGAAAGTGAAAAGTTCGCCGCAACTAGAGAATGTGAAAAATGAGAGAGCAAGCTCATGACAGGAGTAGACCACACCTTTTCAAGTGAGGTACTGGCTACCCTGTCATGAGCTTGCTCACTTACTTTTCACATTCTCTAATTGCGGCGAACTTGTCGATAGCTCACTTCAAGACAAGTTCATTTCAGCTCGCTGAATGCAAACGTCGCTCCAAGGCCGCTCCTTCTTTGACACAGCTCACGACAACTCAATTAAATCTTTAATTAGACAATTAATTTATCAATATTTTATACCTACTAGTAGCTGATATCCTTGGCTACAAGATTCATATCAATTTGCACGGATTTTAAAAATTTTCTTTGTATTTTTTCAGTTGGTGTGAGCACATATTCTTTCAGAGTTCACAACAAATCAAATTAAAGTTCACTCGTTTTTTGAACTGTTGCGAGGGGACTTTAGTACGGACCCTGGAATCAATTTGTAGTGAAAATCTAATTGTATCAAAAGATTAGTATCAGTTTGCCTGAATACAAATTCATAGAATTCCAGAACTAATCATAAATAAATATGAGTCGCACAATAAGAGATTTGTAACTTTTCTTTTTTTCGAATGTTGCTTTTATCCAAATGAAAGTTAATCCTTTGGAAACTAAGTGCAAAATTTTTCCTACAGTATACATTGGATATTATTCTGATTTTCTGATTAAATTTATCTCATATTGAATAAAGTTACAATATATGTAACTAATTCGACCTTGACTAATTCATTTAAATTCTGTAAATTAATCCACATTTCATTGCAGATGTAATTGGAACATTTGAGTTCTTGAAAAATTATCGTCTTATGAAATTTTCAGCGAAATTCATTTTAATTAGTACAGAGAATGTGATATTTGCATTGCTTGAAGCGTAAAGTTCGTACTTTCTTCTTCCATTTATTAGTTTATTTTTTAAATTGTATGTATTCTTGTCAAGTATTTTGGCTTGTAAAAATAAATGTTTTCTTCCTGAAAACATAGTTGTTTAATTAATTATTTTTGTGGGATTTTTTAAATTTGTTATGAGAATTTACAAACGTTTCAGTCCGTTTTACTATAAACAATTACAAAATACACCATTCTGTAGAAATTATTTGAATTTGACTAATCTACCAAATTAAACATTTTATTTTTAGAATCAACCAAAATATACGTCAATATCATGAGAGACCCCATGCTTCTGGGGTTTACAATGTGGCATTACATACAGTCTACTCTAGGGATGATGTTCAATGGAACTTTGAGTATGAGTCTCTATTTTCAATATTTAGGTTATCTTTAGTTTATCTCTGTTTATATAAAACTCCCGCTGTTATTCGAACTTATGCAGTTTTGATTCTCAACTTTGCGATTACTGACTTTATTTGTTGCGTCATGGAGTGGTTTGATCAAACTAGGTAAATTTATTTTTAATTTGAAAATATTAACATCATCCTCGAACAATATTTTACTACAATACTACGGTAATTAAGATTTTGTTCTGCATTTATTCCCTAGATAATTTTCCAATAATCGATGTTTGGTTCAGGATAATTGCCGCTGGGAAACTTTGTGGGTTTGTATACAATGGGTTATGTACCTATTTTGGCGGAATGGTTTGCTACACTTGTCATAGCATCATGCTTCATGCATATTCTCATTCGTTATATTCATTGCTACTATCATTCGCCTATCGTCATTACATTTTATATCATGCTCAACCTAGACGAATTCATCTACTCTTAATCATATTCCTCATCTACATTCCTTCTGGATTTCAAAATGTAATTTATGACCATAATTTTAACATTCCGATCTTTAACACCTATTTTCATTTCCGATAATTGTATAGTCAACCACCATGTTTTGAATTCATAAAGCATGCAATTTGTAATTAACTCAACGAATCTAGCAAAGATAAAAAAGTCCGATTTTCTATTCTATAAATTGTTTTTGAAAAAAACAACCTTTAACGATTTTGAAAAATTCGTTAAAATGGTTGAAGTATCGGGAAAAGATTCCATATTTTCAGATCGCATATCTTATCGCTCCGGACCCACCAGAGTTGGTCGCCATCGCGTTGAAAAATCGATTTTCTGATTATGACCTAGAGAATAGGACAATTATGGGCATATTAGACACTATACATAATTGGAAAGCGTTATTTTTGGACCTACATATGGTGATCTAATTTTTAAGACTATTTAGAAACATCGTGGCATGCAACATTAGCTAGAATAGCGCTATGAGTTTTTCTCAATACTATTTCTTATTATACGATGTTTTCAATCATTCGTGTTTACCCTTATTTATTCCATTCAGTGCTTGCCGGTGACGCCAGTTTATATCGCGATTTTGATCCTGCGACACAAAATCATTTCAAAATTGTGGGAAAATTCCGCAACTATGTCAGCGAACACTCAAACAATGCATAGACAATTATTAATGGTGAAAATAAATTTATTATCGGAAAATTGAGCACAGGAAAATTCTAGGCTTTGACTTGGCAGGCAATTCTACCAGCCATATTTTCGATCGCTGCGACTTCATATTCTTTGGCTCAACTAGGTATGGTATAATAAATATTGAAAATTTTATCTCAAGTACCGTATTTTCTGTAATAGAAGTCCATGGACTTCTATTTTTCGATACTTCTCTGGAAGAGGAACTTATATTATAGAAGATACTTTCATTTCAAAAAATGAGTTCTGATACAATTTTCAAATAATCGCACTTATTGGCAATATTCTGATGGTACATCTATCTTTGAAAACAGAATTGGTGTAAAATTCAGATATTGCACATTGTCCCTTTTTGGAATATTTGATTTTCACCATCTCTGGATTGATACCCATGACATCTCCTCTGATATTCTTGTACTACGTTCGATCATATCGGAAACAAGTTATCAAGAAGTTCTACTGGTAGATCTGCTGTAAAAGACAAATTCAACCTACGACATCAATTATATCCAGCAATAAGGCTCAAGTTAGAGCTATTAGTAACGGCCAAAATGATGACCGAGAAATAGTGATTTTTTGTATGTACATATTTGACTCAACTCACATAAAAAATAGTAGCTAGAAATTGAAGTTTTCTTAAAATTTTATATGGGACAAAGTATGGAAATAAATATTTTTATTCAAAGTCCGTCTTGAAATACTCTAGTGATTTTCACATTATAATGTTCATTCATATGATTGGCATACTTGAATGCATAAATTCGTTCTAGTTTATGATATTTGGTCCAGGAATTATTCCAACTAATTGGATCTCATTTGAATATATCTAAAAAATTTTTTAATTATTCTTATTTCACAATATCATAAGACAAGTATTGAAATTCTATATTCATAATCACTTATATAATTTTGATAAAAAATATGAAAAATTTAAAAGAACAAATATCAATTTATTTCAATTTCATATTGAACTTTGAACTAGAATTGGCGAATCAGAGCTTCATTTGAAATGAAAATTTGCAGATTATCTTGAGAAATTTCTAAAAGAAAAAATTCTAATTCAATTTCAAATTTCAATTAGAGTTTGAATTTGATTTACAAACTTTGAGAGTGATAAGCCAATTTATCTGGTCGATCGATGGCCTTAGAGTACCAAAATTGTATTCCAAACTAATGCATAACAAATTATGAAAAATTAGAGACTTTTGACATGTAGAGTCATGATTACGGTCATCACGATGAATGTTTATCGCACTCGGCGAAACACTAAATATTCCTTCTATAAAACAAAATTTACTGTGTATGAAAGCTGTCTACATTCGTAAGGAGCGTGTAAAATTTAAAAATTGTATTGTTCTTTTCTTTATTTAACCTATCAAAATTTTCGGAACTCTGCTTCAGACTGCTTCAAATTTTATCGAACTTCTTTCCCGACCGAAAGGTCAGACGTCATCGCAGTTCGACCATTCATCAGCCAGCCGCACTAAATCAATCGCTTTCGGGCTTTGTATCATCTCGCCCGTCTGATACAATATCAACGCCCGTCGATGTCGATTGTGATCGCATATCGCAAGTCACCATCCGAAAGTTTAGCAGTTTTACTCTTTTTCGTCATTCAACAAATAGTCTGGCGAAATGTGGAGAGTAGAGGTAAGAGTTACGTGATTTTTAGTGCTTTATTTCATATTTGACAGACCAAATAACTTTGTCTAAAGAAGGACGAGTTAGTTTCGAGTTATATTGGACAAAGAGCTAGCATAATTTAGCGCAATTTCTTCGTGATAGACCCCGAGGTTTGGGACTGCTGCAGCTTCCAACTGGAATGACTGATGAAAGGAGTGGACCGTTCTTTCCGAATTTATACGTCGCCGGAGATAAGGTCATACAGTTTTTTTTTCTCACTAAACTTCTTCAAAATTGATTCTATGTATCTTTAAAAGAACTGTCTCCCAGAGAATTTTTGTTCTACTTATCTCATGGCCACTACTGGAAACTTCATCAAATAAACCAAAACATTTGGGATTTTTATATCAACGCAGAACTTATCCAATTTGTGCAGGGCACGGGAAAGAAGTAATGAATTCATCCTGCCGGTTGCTTTCTCGGGTGCTAGCGAATCTTGCCCTATTTTCGTCCATGCGAGTTGAGCCCTTAGTCGAATTTGAAGACTTATTTCATTATAGGTTTTCTGGGACAAAAATAACAGCAGTCGTGTTCTGCCCTGTCCGATAGAAAGAACTGTTTTAGGCACGGTAGAGGCGGAGGTCATCTCTTTATCGACGAAAGATGACAAAGAGCAAAATAGAATAGAAACAAAGAATTAGAAACAGAATCGCTGGGTCAGGCAAATGGGCAAACGTTGTTTGGTCAGCGAAAAGATCGAAAGATCAACACTAAAAAATTAAAAATCGATGAAAATTGGTGCGATCAGCACACAATTTTTATATTTATTTTATAGATTATTAAGTCAATATATCAGATATTCCCAATCCGTTACTGTAGTCTGCTATTTTAGGCTGGCGAGAAACCGTTTGCAGTACATGATGTTCACTTACCTGGGCAGATGGCTAAATTTACTGGAAGGTACATTTTCGCCTTCGAATATAATTCTTATTTCAAACAAAACCTTACAAAATTGCAATTGTAGGTCAGCTTTCAACCCGTTTACACATGCCGTCGCTGCCACTTTTAATGACGACTTGACAGATTCCTGGGGGGCTGGATTCGCCGTTAATGTATGTAATTAGTAATCATCGCCTAATTATTTTTCAACTTTTCAATTTAGGGAGTTAATAACTATTTGTTATCGGTTAGGCGCAACTTCGATCAATTCGCTGATGCACCGATGGAAAAGAACGGTGAAATTGCACACAAATTTCGAGATTTTACCTATATACAAATCTTTATTTTTGTTACCATTTTAGACTTTGAGGGTATCTTCGTTTTGAATTAAGAAAACCCGAGTGAATAATCGATGTCACTAGCCTAAGAGTGAATAATGTAACATGCAAGAAAATTTTTGAAGGTGTCAGAATTTAGGCCTGCACCTCATGCGCAATTGATTCGTTCATTCGTATAACTTTAAGAATTTAGATGGAATGTATCAGCCGTTTCTGTTAGCAGGAGCTGTAGGTGCTGAATACGATCTATCGAAGATTCGAGAAGTTTCTGGTAATAAACGCCTGCTTATTAATACTATAATTTGTGCAATTTTATGCCACATGGACCTGCCCATTCCTGGCGTTAATGAATTGTTCGACTTCGATGGGCGATTTATGGTAAAAGGTAACCTGGGGCTTTAGTAAACTTTTAAAAAATCCCTATCAGGTGGCGGAAATGGTATTTTAAATAGTGGAATGGAGTTTCCATTGACTCTGACAGACAAAATTGAACGAGCCACCTACACTTTCAAATATCTAAACTATATGTGAGTTTTACTTTTTCTTCGACGAGATAATAATTTACAAATTTTAGTATATTGAAGATAAGACATTTAACAAGTTTAGGGCTGATCGTCATATGCAATACGGTCACGTTGTTCCAAACGTCAACTTATTCCTCGTTCCGAAAGACAAAATCATGGAACGTCTTCAGAACAACAGGCTCAATCCGACAATGATAGGATGATTTTGATAGCTTTATTAATCAGTGCAATAATTAGCTGAATCTATGATTTGGTTATAAATTAGGCATCGTCTGCGTAATAAATAATTTATTATTGTTCATAATGATAAAATGTCTTAGAAATTGTTTCATTAATCTATTGAAAGCATAATTTCTTCACCGCATCAGATAATGCTAACCCCCAACTAAACGGTTGAATTATCGTTGATAGCCGCATCGATATGGAACTCTATGATAAGTTTATCTTACGCGAAGTTCAGCTTCCTGTCAGTTAAATAAATTTAAATTTCTATATCAATCTTTTGTCAGCGATTCACATTTGAGTTGGATGATGCAATAAAAGAACTGTTTATTTTACGTTTCGTGTAAATGCATGAAACTAACAATGAGCAATTGATAAACATACTGATCAACTTGTTCAATGTATGACGGTCATTTCCAAGAATCTTTGAGATTTTGAAAGTATGCATCTCCGTCAGCAGTGAAATTTGTCCGTCTCCACTTTGCCGAAATTGCTCGACTCATTTTAAGATTCGTTTTCTTTTCTTTTCTACGAAATAGCGATGTCAGCATTTCTCTCGTATACTCTCGTGATTCTTCATCAGCGAATGCAGCTGTCCCCATGACACTGATAAACATGCTAAATTTATATATCTAGATTATTATACCCAGAATATTACACATCATCATATGTGATCTGAGAAATTTATTTGGATAATGTCCGTACATTTGTTAATCTGACGCAGTCAAACACTATGAGTCTGCTTACGCAAAACTAGATTTCAAGGTTGTTTCATGAATTATTTCAGACCTTACAAACAGAATGAATACACATGGCCATTCTCAAGAAATTTCTTAAATCTAAGCCCAAAATGAAGATAGATTGGTCCATATGTTAGTGCAAGCAAAGGTTCCAAATCCACCCAAAGTGCGCATTGGTAAGCTATCTGCATTTTGGCGTGAATTTAAATAGTTTTCAATTTTCCCTAATAAAGAGGCATCATAGATGTTATTTATGGTGATGAATAAAAAAGATCAAAGTGAGAGAAAGCAGCCCAAAAATTTACGATTTTTGTATTGCACAAATTTCCATTCTACAGTACCCTACGTTGAAATCTTTAGAAACTCCTGCTTCCGTTTCTTTATGTCATGATTTTAGATACATTAGTATATCGCGCAAAATAAGAATGCATAAACGATCATACACTGGCAGTAATGCATCGGTGATCGTGAAACATAGTTTGGCTTCATGTAGTTTTCCATCCATTGAGAGAAATATTCCGATCCCGATTAAGCACATTCCGAGTGTAATGCAGCAGTTTGCGACGAATATGAATTTTTTGAAAATCTAAAAATATCTCGTTTATTTATATAATGAACAGTACCACCTTCAAAATGACCAAATTGGCATTCAGTTGAAACTTCGTACTTAATGTATATATCTTACTCCATACTACTCCGTTTTTAAATAACTCGCTCTTTTCGATATTATATCTGTATAAATAGATAAAAACTAAATATGTGAATGCCATTGTGATAATTCCGGTAATTGGCAGAAATAGAAATTGTATTAGACTTATGGCATGAACTAAAACGAATTTATGTCGAGATATATAAAGGCATTTAACTTACTGTTTGCAACGAATATTATTAATATAATTGAGCATGATTCCCCACCAATTAAAATTACCAGTCCAATCCATTTTCGCTTGTATAATTCATAATCTTTGATATAATATGATGCAAATATTCGTTCTGAAGTAGAGTTGTGTTGACGATGCGGAATATTAAGTCCCGGTCGGCATGCTTGCAAAAAGGTGCGTCTGGCCATGCCCACTTTCTCTCGTAGTTAATTCGACACTATCCTAAAATTTCAACGGGAGAAAGTTGGGCGTGCCAGTATGCGTCTTTTTGCACGCCTGCGGCAGTGACGTAGCACTCCGCAGCGGTCAATGGTAAAACATAGATAACTTACCGCAAATAGCAAACATAATGTAAAATATTGACGCCGAATCGGCTCTAGTCCTAATAAACGACGATATTATTAGCGGTAAATCAATATGTGGCGTTTCTTAACTTGTAAATTACGATAATTTCAATGCTTAATAATTATCAGACCATTTATGGTGATAATACCTAATTGGTACGATATCAATACAAATCGAGAGATTATTCCAAGAAAAAACGAAGTCATACAATAAAGTCCGATTAGTCTGAGATTATGGTGTAAATAAGGGTGAGTTGAAACCCATGGTAAGAGTGCCGCTGTAGCTAATACGCATATCAAATTGAATAATATTTCGCAAAATATAATTGCCTAAATATATTGCATGTGATATTTAGGAAAAAATCGTTCGACGTAATATTTTTAGAACGAAATAAAATCTTTGCCATCTAGAAATTTCGTTAAATATAACAGCACCGAATATACTTAACATCGAAAATCATGAATAAATAAAATAATAATTATATGCTATTGATGTATTTTTATAATTCGTATAAAATCTTGCCTTGAATACTGGTGTTTTTACATATTCATCGTCTGGCGAAAAAAATATAAAGATGTCTATAGTCCATGATTCTTCATTCCAAGTTGTGAAATTGTGCAGGTAAAATGATGTCATCGTCCAAATTTTTACCTATGTTCGTCAAACATTTTAAATGGGTACATATCAAAAGTTGGGTATTGAAAGTAATGTTCAAGCAAACTGAATCAAGACGCGAAAGTTAAGAAACAAAGATTGACCCAGGAACTATATAAACTTCAAGGATTAAATAAATGAGCTTACTCAATCGAATGAAACTAGAATATACAGGGTGGGGCCAAATTTTAGGACCATAGATTAATTGATTACTGAAGGTTTAAAAATAACTAAGGTTACTATGGTATTCCATTTCCATTAAATACATGAAATTAGATGTATAGAAAAATAATCAAGTCAATTGTTATCAGAAACTTTATGATATTTTATGATAAAATAGAAATCGAAGATTTTTGAAAAAGGCCCTAAACTTTTCCCTGTCCTGTATGAACGTGGGTTCTATATAAATGTTAATCTAAAGCTGCCATAGTGCTAGTCGAATCAATTTTGCATTGAGAAATGTGGTACTTAGACTTGCATTCGTGGTATTTAATAAATTGTGCATACAGCTGCTTAAAATTTTTCGAAAAGGACAAGCAAACTTAGTTTAGAGAAATATGCATGGCGACCATTAGAGTTTGATCTGAGTAATTTATTAGAATCTCTTAAAACTATTGTGCCTAATAGATTAATTCGTCTTCGGAGTATGTTCATTGTCGTGACTCATGAGGCACAAAGTCACTTGAAAGAGATACCACAAATATTCTGTATTTTGTGCAGGGCACGGGAAAGAAGTAATGAATTCATCCTGCCGGTTGCTAGCGAATCTTGCCCTACACTGAGAGCAGCGCACCCGCGAAGCACCCACGAAGCACCCCAAAGTGGCGCGCGAGAATTCCACCCGCGAAGCACTCTCGAAGCACCTTCGAGGCACTCACGAGCCACCCATGAGGCACCCTCGAAAGGGCTAGCACCCTCGAAAGGGCTAGCACCCACGAACCACCCGCGAGGCACCTGCGAAGCACCCTACAATCTCGGGGGACACTTTGGGGTGCTTCGCGGATGCGCTGCTCTCAGTGATAGTTCGCATGTACATGAATGAATTAAATAATTCTTTTTATTATTATATTTTAAAGTGGTCGTGTTGAATTAGAAACTTCTATTCTATTCTTAAATATTCGTGACGTCGTTGGTTTTCCTGAAATACTCATATACTGATGATGAATATTGTAATGAACATTGCAAACCTGTAACATATTGAACTAGAGATGTTATCATATCAATGCAGGCTTCAGTAATATATTTTTGATAGCTAATCATATAAACTTCATAGACTATTCCAGTGCAACTCGCCATTACTATAGCGAAATTTACTAATTCTAAAAAATGGCATTAATTCGATAAAAACTAGCTTATCTTACCCTGCCAAAATATTTCGAACGTGAAGATAATGACAAAGATTAGCATTGGCATCAGAAGAAAGATGGTCAATACTATTATCTAAACAAAGAAATTATAAATGAAAACTATCTGGTAAACATCACCTGTGCTATCGAATCTTTAACTAAAATGAATTCTACAGAATTTTTCGAAAACGACGCTTGATTTTGAAAATGAAGTATTTCGATGAAGGTCAGACATGAAATGAATGTAACCGCTGAAAATCGATTCAAACTGCATAGGTAGATCAAAATATTTAAATAATTTTTAAAATGTTATACTTTCAAGCAACGAAGAAATTCTAAATGATGGTTACGCTGTTAAGTGATAAGTTACCGAAAATGACGGTAATGAAATCTCATTTTCGATTAATAATCTGTCTTTCATATTCAGTTCTCCAATTTTCTATCATATACTGGCGGAATTCCAGGGATTTTGGCTGGCATATCAGTGAGTTTTATTGTTACTATTTATTAAATGATAAATTTGCCAAATTGACAAATAAACTAAGCAAATAATATGATTGCTTTTCAGATAATATCCTTCGTTGAATTCGGTGTTTTGATAATCAGGTTATTCTATGACGCATACTTCTTCCGAAAACAATGAAATGGGTTTTATCTGATGATATAACATATTTTTATAAATTAAAACTTTCGTAATACAAAAAATAAATAGAATAATCAATCAATCGTTTCATACTATATTCATCTTGACTGTATCTTCATAATTGTTGATGTCTTTAACTAAACGCTTATGCAAATCGAATATATTGTCTTAATCACATTTATTTAATACAATAGCATTTTTCAGGTATTTTTATATTTGCACCTAAGTTTAAATTATTTGACAGTTAGATTGGTTGATTATTAATTACACAATGGAGAAATTTGCAAACATGTATTATATCTTTAGCATATTCAAATACCTAGAAGAAATAGCGTAACTAAATAACATCTGAAGCTTAAAAAGAGTAAAGATTCTTTTGAATTGAGAGTTCCGGAATAATATGACATGGGTACGTTTGCCTTTAATAATTGATCTTGCTATTGTCCTTTTCGTTGTGGGATGAGAATTTCGCACACATTCTTTCCATAAGTTCACTTGTGTTCAAGCATTCGTTTCTAGGAATAAAACGCGCGAGTTCGTTCGAAAAAACCTAAAGTTCGCAAATTCACTCTTTGTTCGCTTCTAAAATATGCTTCATAATAAAATGGGTGTTGCAATTTCACATGAACATTACATAGCCTTCATCGGTCTACAGAACCCATGGACCTTGAGTTTCTATTTAAAATGTCATACTTTAATAATAAAAGTCATTTAAAAGTAGATACGTTTATTATTCTAAAACTAACATATTTTTTATTTTGTTTAGATTGAATTTTTAATATCTATGTCAATACGTTTTTATGAATAAATATCAAACAATTTAAATATAAATCTGTGATTTAAAATTATATTTTTCAGAAGATGGATCATTTGAAATTCCTATCAATCTTGCTATACCTGTCTGTGATGTTGAGTCAGTTTCGAGACGCAATAGCTACGTGTATGAATGCACTAGCTCGTAAGGAGATTTTCTAATTATTCCTTTACAATATCGTGCTGATAATTAATTTTATTAATTAAAATTCAGCTGAACCTCGCTCGCCAATCATACAGTATGTGGTAGGAACACCGGGAACAAGTACTTGACATTTTTGCATAAACAAACCTAAAAAAATATTTATTCACAACACTACGGCATAAATTTGTTGAATATCAGATTTATGCTAATTTATTACAGGACACAAACATTAAAAAAAAACTTTCCATTCATCAGAATATATGATATCAGTTAATTAAAGTTTATATATATATATATATATATATATATGTCATTGACATAGATAGTTTCTGTGAATTACAAGCAACTCATGTTGAGTGAATTCGATAATCTGTCTGGCTTCATTAACAGCCCAGGTTCGGCTAATTGCAAAATCAATTTTCCAACTCACCTAGAGCACAGAGATGATAAGACTTTTTTCATAGATGAATATAGCTAGAAGACCATAGAAAAGCTCTCGTTTGGTAATTATTACTATCCGGGGGAATGACGAGAGCAATTCGATGGTCGTGATCTTATAGAGTTACCCTTTGAAAGATGTTAGCCTGCTTTTGATACACCAATTACACAAAACCATTGCGAAATCTTTATCGGACAATCCGCAATTATACCGCATTCAGGCAGTTACTCGCACTTCGCCACCGATATGAGTTTCACTTGGACGGGGGGCAACTATTCCAGCACTCTGAAATACACGCTGTCCGCTTCGGTGATCGCCGGCCCACTGCCCGAGTGCCCGACCGAGTGTCTCATCAAGCTCTACGGCTTCTATTATTGGGATGGCAAGGATTTAAGTGAGTATTAAAGGTGCGTTCATATTTTTCAACCAGTGAGCGGTCCACAGAAAAATAGCACGGGGCAAACAGGTTAGACATGTAGACCGTCCACGTCTCTAACCTGTCTTCTTCACATTATTTCTTTGTGGATTGTTGTCCACCGGTTGTGAAGTATATATGAACGTGCCCTAAAGGGATAACCATGAAATGACAGATCATTAAAATCAAGATAGTGTGCAAAATTGACATAGCCCTGCTTTTTACACTCACCCTTGGTCATACCAAGTATCTCGCTCCCATTTGGTCTTACATTTCGCAATTTTAGAAATGCTGTAACAATGATATTAATCTCCTAAGTACTTTATTACGAGAATTTCAGAAACCTTAAATGACCAAAGTATAACGACGATTCAACACATTTGGTGTAAAAATTGAATTAATTTTTATCGAATCATTGTACTGCACACATGCACCAAAATTGATTTGATACCCGATTTTTAATTTCGTAAAACGATCAATGATTATTTCAGTAATAATGGTCATGGCGCCGGATAGTGAGCGAGCTCTCTATGAAGGCAGCGGCTACATTGACATGGGTTATATCATGCTATATTGCGTTCCGAATCTAATGGACTGTGGCGCGACTATCCCTCTGTATCAATACTATTCCTCTGACTTGCAAGGTATATCTTCAGTTTTTTTTCAAATTGGTTTACTGTTGTCTTAAGACAATACTGGCTATTTATCTATAATATCAATAGTAAGTTTTTGTAGGAGAAATACTGATGATTTAACTGTTGCAATCCTTTGGAACATAATTACAAACTGCGAAGGTTAACAAAGATTTGAATTTTTAGATTACTACGTGAACGTGAACTCAGATCGAGGTCCCGACGAAGGCGGTTATACTTATACGATGCAGATCACTCCTACCATGCCGCTATGTTACGTCTGGTCTCCTGTGTAAGTCTTTACTTTTATTATATTTCACGTAATTCCAAAAGTGATTTGATAACGGAGTTTCGCAAATAAACTTACGCGCAAAAAGCGCAAAGATTCTCCGTTAGTAAACGCTCACATTGAGCTTCAAAACTGGTAGCCATATATAACAAACTAAAGCCCATTGAATGGTATTTCGGATGCATCTGATTTGCACTTTAATGCAATGCGTATAATTGGGGCTGATGTATAATTACGAGGATAGATTTAAGATTCGATGTAAGGTATGATTTAGACCTACTACAACAACTACAACGACTTCCACAAGCACATCAACATCTACAGCTATTCCAATTATTATTACTGAGACGGAAACGACACAATCAACTACTACGACCACGGAAAGCACCACTGTATGTAAATCTATTTCACCTTGCTTAGTAACTTTCAAAAATCATTCAAGCCAATTTACATTATGAGGATAATTAAATTTTTAATATTGCAGACAACATCGACGACTACTCCAACTACTACTACCGAGACTACAGTATGTAAAATTTCATAGCATTTACAATACACATTTTGTAAATCATCTAAAAAAAACTGACAATATTAATGCAGCAGAAGGAAATTTTCATAGCTTTAATCACCATTCTGAAAATCGTCTATTTTAACTTATAGATTTTGAAATTGATGATGTTAAATTTGCGCGTGAAGTTAACAAATGCTATTGCTTTTTGATTAACCATGAACATTTCAGACAACAACGACAACCACTACTTCTAGTACTACAACAGGTCTGCAAAACTCATTTTCAATATAACATGATAAGTTAAATTACATTTTCAATAAGATAATATAAGTTCAATACTACACAACTGAATCATTTAAACAGATTTTATATTGATTTCTCCAGGACCATCACTGAAAGAAGAAAAGGAAATCGTGTTCAAGGGTATACCGCCGGAGGAACAGGAAAAGGTCCTAGTTTCTGACTATAACTTTATCTACGTGAATTAAATATGAAAGTATATTGCATTCAGTAAGTTTTTTTTTGCATTAAAACACATTGGAGGAACGTAGCGATAATGAGAAAACTAACATTGACCATATTTATCGAAAATTTTTTGTCGAAAAAGTATTTTAGATAATCGAAGATGTCACATACGATCCTACATTGACGAGGGATTATATTCCATTTTTGATTGGTGGTTATCCGGATGAAATGCGAAAGGATCTAAGCTACACAAAGGAAGAGACATTCTACGGTGCTTCATATGAAGATAAGGGACTTAATATATCGTAAGATAGAAAATCAACCAAGATATTTTAAAT
>LIAE01008288.1:146452-194799 GCA_002287525.1 Diploscapter pachys | reverse complement strand
TGTTTCAATAATTTAATAAATCATGAAATTTCGACGTTTAGATACCCATCGGATTCTGCAAAATCGATGTGCACTCTGGCAATGCGTAGGCCAACATATTTATTAAATTCCCTTTTATCTTATTGCACGAAAATTAGAGATTCTTTTTGCATAATTTGTGTACTTTATTGTTTCTAGGTAGATTTTTCAAAATTGAATGTACTTATTGAATAGATTCTCAGATAATCAAGTTATTAGGTCAGTGTCTAAACAACATGCTAACAACGAGGGGGGATCCCTCGGAGTGGACCGATTGTGAGTGCCCCGTTCACTGCACAAACACCGATTTTCGCATCACTTGGTCTGAAACGATTATGAATAAGGTACTCATAAAGATAGATACTGTGAATAAGAATAATCAAAAAATTAATTATGTAAATTTTAGATTCCAGTCGAATGCTCGAATCCGAATAAGGCCTCTACTCCAACTACTACATCGCCACCATCAGGTAAGGAATATACGAATTTTAGATACAATTAACACATGGATACTTAAAATTATTTTTCTATTTTAGGGAGAAAGAAGCGTGGAATTATCGATATCAAACTTGGAACGTCTAAATATCCAAAGTACACAACAAGGTTAATCAGTAAACTATTTGTATCGTAAATTAATGAAAAACTTAAGCGTGGAGTGTTTTATTGAATGAGAGAAATTTTATACTTGCTAAAAATTTTAACATGAATGGCTTTCAAATGTCGCTGTATGAATCTTTTTCGGTGTATATTTATTGAATTTGATTCAAGCTATTTTCTTTGGCATCGAGTTGAATATTTTCAGCTATCCGACATATCCGAGTTTCCCTACCACCACCACTGACGAGCCTACATCTTCATCTGAAAATGAGGAGGAGAAGGAAGATGATGACGACGACTTTTCCGTGCCTCCCGCTGCCAATGCTTCTAGTTGTACTCATAAGGAAGTCTTTATGTATAATCCGGTGGGGATTTTGCTGCAGTTAGTTAATTTAATAAAAGGCTATTCGAAATGCGTAGATTATATGCTTTTGATAACTGATATTATATAGAAAGCTAAACACATTGTGGTACCATATAAATTATTAAAAATCGTTGATGCAATCATTCAAAAGAGTAAATATGTTTCAGTCCGAGTACATCAAAATAACGATGGGCATGCGAGCCTCTATCAACAATATTTATGCGGAATTCCCGAAAATGACGGTGAATTAACTTTGCATTATATATCGTGTGACTGATATGTTTCAGTTTTCGAATTTCCTTTCATATACTGGTGGAATCCTAGGGATCTTGGCTGGCATTTCAGTGAGTTTTTAATTTGTTATTGTTTTTTCTTCTTTATTAAACGATAATTATGATTCACCGACTTATAATCACTCATCTTTCAGATAATAACCTTCATCGAATTCGGTGTTCTGATCATCCGGTTGTCCTATGATGCATGCTTCTTCGGAAAATAATAATTATGGATTTGTAGATCTCGTTATTCATTCAAATCGTCATAATTATATTACATTCAAACATTAATTGGTTCCAATAAAGTTATTATAACTGAATAAGAATTCAATAATCGAACTGATTTGTTATGTCGTTGACGATTTTTAAACAGTTTTAAATATGCATGTATCCTTCATTTAAAATTTGTAATTAACGTTTAATTCTGATGTTCTGTTTTTATATATTTATTTATAAAATTTCGATAGTTGCAGATATATTTCCTCATATTTCGAGATGTTTCGTATTCAAGTTTTTTCTCTCCAAGTATGAATTATGCTCACCGTTTTGCAAGGAATGGAATTCTAGTGTAAAAGACGTAAAAAAGTTCCTACGCATGTTGGAAAACAGCAAGGAAAGGCGAAAAATCGACTGGTGTAAGGTCTTCGCTTTCTTCGAATTGCTAGGAAAAAGAAACTATTTTTGAGAAGTTTCGAGCAAAAGTGTTCAAAAACTGTCTTGCATATATGATCATAATTCATGAGTTGAATGAATTATATATAGGGCCCCCGAGAAGGTATTCCTAATTTATATGCTAGACGAAAATTTGTACAGAAATGTCACAAGGAATGTAAATAAGACTTTCGTGAAGAAAAAAAAAGAAACTTCTCTTATCGAAAAGTCGAAAAAATCCATCACCCAAAATAGCACACATTTTCGCAACACAAAATATTGCTTGTGGTTGGTCGTGTGCGGCTATTTTGTTTTGACTTTTTTGCACAGAACCATTTTATCAGGTTTATCATCGATCTAGATAGGATTTTTGAGATATTCGGGGTTTGAAGGGCACTTCCTTCCCAAAGTTTCTGCTTCAAACTACCACATTTCTATCACAAACACATTTTTGCAAGGGGGCGGAGCTTGGAGACTTTAATTTCATTCAACGATTTCGATGTTAAGTATTTCCATAAAATATCAATTTAATCAAATAGGTGCTACTTATATTTAGTTTATGCTAATATAATCGAAATTTACACAATATATTAACTTGCATTTACGTATTATCACATGATATGATAAGTTCGCCGAATAGCAATATCCCTGCCAGGGCCGGGCGGAATTCCGAATTCCGAGGATTTTGGCGTTCCGAATTCCGAAAAATAAAAATCATTCCGAATTCCGATTTTCAAATTCCGAAAAGCAAAATTTCGAATTCCGCCCGGTCCTGATCCCCGCGTATGCGGATAAAAAGTGAAGACAAAGTGAAACCAAAGAAATGAAAACACACAACCTTGTCACGAGAATGAACATTCATAGTACGGCTGACATTAGCACTTTTATATTTATAATTCATGGTCTTCTATTGTCTTTTTGCAACGAAAAAACTTGGTGCTCTTAGTCTATAGATAATAATAATTTCGTTCGAATGGTAAAAAGTTGTTCCTTGAATAAATTATGAGTTCATTAGAAACGGTCTAAATCAAAAATCATTTTTTTTCGCGCTCTTAGCGACTAGATAGGGAAGGCGAACTTATTCTACTGTACTCATCTTTGTCAAAGAGCAGTTTTCGACTTTTATTCATAATTTTTTGCTCAAATGATTCATAAGCGGGCTCAAAAAATAATTTCTCAAGGGTCTTTTGGAAACCTTGTGACATCGTAACATACGAAATAGTGTACAAAAAGATATTCTATTCTACCTAACCCATATTATCCTATCATGTTACGATGTAGCGAGGTTTACAAATGACCTCTCTCAGGCATTAATGTAACCAGTAATAATTTAAAAGATTAATAAAGAAATTAAAAAGATCATCTAATTTAGTTACTTAATGAGGTAATAAAACTTATTTGATAAAAATGGAAAAAAAGTTATGAAAATGTGAATTGTATTGCTTTAAAAATCCTACCGTATAAGAATAGTGCTACTTAGCGGGCATTCACTGATGATTGTATATCTAGGGAACGCAAGTCCCGCCCACTCTGAAGTCAAAGTCAAGGAAGGCAATTTCGCTAAAATTTTCAAAAATGTTTAGAAAATTTGCTCGCAAAAATAATCCAGCTCTTTGTCGTGTATTTGAGCGATTTTTAGGTAAGCCAGGAATAGATACAACGTTTGAACATCGTCAAATTGGATGTGAACAGTGTCATAGAATAGGTTGAATAAAGAAGAAAATGAAGCGATAATAATAAAGCCAAAATCATGCCAATTAGAACTTTTAAATTGAAAGTAGTCTCAAATTTGCAGCCCTGATTTCTGAATCATCTCTCCCATGAAAAAAGACTATATCATGAGAAAAACAGCTGAAAATTATTTAAATCATTACGGAATTGTGAAAAATTCAATATTTTTCAGAAATTTTTCTAAAATCTTTTGTAATAAAGATTATTCATCATCTGTTGATATGATTGATGGGGTTCAAATCAAATTTAAGAAACACACCATAATATATCAAAGTTTTCATGAGTACACAGACACTCTGAATACTAGGGATTTTATAAAATTCAGGTTTCAATTTCAAGATTCATTATCAATGATTATGTTTAGAGCGATACAGTATGCATCTTTGATTTTGTGTAAGAAGTGTGTATGCATATGGGTATAAGCTATTGATCGGGTCAGCAGCACAGCAGAGGTCATTGGCAAATACCTCATTTTTCTTCCGACATTGATTTTTTCTTTATTCTTCAATCGCAAAGTTTAAATTCGTGGTTCAAAGTATGATATTTTCGCTCTTTTTAAATTTCTTTTAGTTTTCTGTATCTAAAATTCAAATAATATCTTCTTCGGCCATTTAAACGTTTTTCACATGTCAAATTGTCATAGTAGCACTCGATCATTCCATTAACGAAAAACTTTTGCAAAATTCGGTGGGCGTGTCAAACATCTATTACCGTACCTCAATGTTGGGCATCTTTTAGTTAACATTATTTGACTCTTCTCTTTTTTCACGGGTTAAAAATATTATCTTGGTCCCATGCTTCAATACAGGCGAGAGGGATTTCTCCCCTCACTATCAAGAAGAAAGGAGACAAGGGAGAAGGATGCCACGCCGTCGGGAATATTTCTTTGCGGAACACATATTTTGGAAATAAAGAAGGCGCGAATTGCCTTAGTTAATAGGCATGATAGTGTAAATAGATGGCCAAATGACGTGATAAAATGAATATCGAGACAAGAAGATAGATCAAATCAATAGCATGACCTTGCATTTGATATTCTTCATTCGAATTGTTCCACATTTATGAGCTCATAGACACTGGCTTGCCATTCCATTTATATCATAGCTAATTTCATTTACCCTTATGATTGAAACCGTTCTTCGACTCAAAGCTTTCAGTCTAGCTAAAACCCCTCAGATATATTTCGATCAGGAAAACTTCCACTTCGTTTATCATGCTATTGTAACCCCTAAAATTGATTATGATTACTTTTCAAACTTCAGCAAGTACAAAATGGCACCTGAGCTTGGATCTGAAACTGGCTGCAATGACGAATTCTTCAAGAAAGAGGTTGCGAGTTTTATTGTAAATGGTTCTCATGAATTGCGATTTAGGCTCCCACTATGCCAGATTTCATGAAGGAAGTGACGGTCAACGAATCGTTGTGCGACATGTTTGAACAAATCTATATCCACTCGCATCTGTCGCAGCGCAGAAAGTTCAACGCTCTCGACAAAATCTCCGAACTCATGGATTTTGAGACCAAGAAGAAATATCGAGTCTGGAGATTTCCTTTCTTCAAGAGCAAGGTCTTTTCTGAATTATTTAAGTTTATTCATTCAGACCATTTCAGGTGCCGAACTTTGCTGATAGCGAAGAAGAAGGGCTGAAGAAATCGGTGGAACTTCTCTTTGGGTCGACTCAGGATCTGAGTAAGTAATGCTAAAATGTTCAATCATGATTGCATCATGTCAAAACTATTCTTCTTCGCGGTGAAAGAAGATGTCGGCTATTAAAATTCCTTCAAACCAAAAATTGAATTAGCAATATTCGAGAAATATTTTTCTTTCATTGTTTTGTAGAAAGTTATATTGAAGTGTCATGGATTTTTGCTAATCTAAATTCAACACATGATTTGCGTCATAGGAAACGGTAAAAAGGATAATAAGATTTTCCGAACTTTCAAAGAATTACAATGATGAAATTATTGGAAAAAATCTATTACATTTCAATTGTAGTTAATTCTAGCTGACTTTTGCCGCTGCCTTTGGCATTTGATGGATGCATTCAAGAACGAGAAGAGGCTCTACGACTATTTCATCAGCGAATGCATGATGCGGCCCACTGATCTTTTTCCTCACTTCTGCAGGTAAATCCGATAATTTTGAATTGAAAAACAAAAACATATACAGAAAGAGATCGATTGCATTTCATGTCTTTCAACGATTTTCTAATTCAGCCATGAGTTTTCAAATTGGAAAATTGAATCCATCGATTTCAGAGTGAAATGGACGTGCAAATGGATGAAGGATGGCAAACCGCACGACAAGAAATGGAGCATTCTGATCAAGCCGATCGCATCGACGCTGACCGACGACTTCCTTCGAATTATGGCCAAGGACAACGACTTCGGCGTGAGAGGCGGTGCGGTGCAGTTTGCTGGGGACATTCTGACGATCAACGGCACCTGTAACGTCTCATTCAAAAAGACTCTGCCTGAAACGTCCCCTTTGACGAAGAAGAGTCAGCCCTGTCAGCTGGAGAAGTTCAACGTGCCCTCCAAGGCGGGCGACATCTTCTTGTCCGTCTATGACCGAACTGAGCTGCAGATCATTGTCGTGCAGAAGAATGTAAGAAGCGAATTTCGATGTTCGGTAATTGCAGCAATGACTAATTTTCAGGGAATCTGCGTGCGCGATGACCTCACCAAGATTGGCGAGATTCAAAACATTCCAGAAGCCTTCCCCAAATCTGACACTTCCAAAGAGACTTTACCTTTCAAAATCATCGACACTTTCATCGTCTGATTTTCGAATTTCTACAAGTCATTTCTCATTTGAGATTGATTCATTCTCAATTGTTAATTCGAACTTTTAATACTTTCCTAAAATTCTCAGGGAAGTTTACGTCATTGTTTTCAAAGATAAACTAGCATATCTTGCTTTTTTATAATTTTAAACATTTCTCAAGGTATAATAAATTGATCTTATAAAAGCAATTTTCTTACAAATTAATCACGATCATCAATAGTTGTTATTCAATTTCATAAGCTTTGCAAACTCTACATTTGAAAGCACGCCATACATGTCTAGTAAAATCTAACATAGAAGTCCACCATATTATTATCGGCACTTCCGCCGCAACTTGGCGCTCTATGGCTATAATATACTTGTAGCCTGACGTCGAGGATTCAGAATCTGAAAAGTCTTACGTAACATGTCATCCAACATTCTAGGGTTAAAAGCACAGTATAATACAGCGGTTATGTTTAAAAATTTGACTTTTTTTTTACCATTTTTGGTAGCTGCTTTATTCGAAATCGATAACAAGTAGAAGTTTTTAGCACTAATAATAAAATTGTTCGATTTTCTAAAAAATAATTTTTAAAAATCGAGATTTTCAGCGACAAAGTGGATTTTTTCCAAAACAAAAATATTAGATGGCAGTTTAGAAGGGTGTTTTAAATGAATACATGTTTACAAGACACAGCGAGAAAAATAAGGCCCTTTTAGGAGAAAGTCAAATTTTAAGAGCACACGAAAAATTTTAGAAATATGAGTGAATTTTCCAATTTTTGAATCGACGAAAAACGAATAAATGCTGTTAGAAATAGCGATTAGGAGAGAATCGTTACCTATAGACATTTTTAGAACAGTTAGGTGAGAAATTAGAGAAAAACAATCGACTTGAAAGTTAAGCTAGAAAAGAATACTTTTGCTAGGAGTTCTGGAAGATTGAACTTTTCCAACAATTTGTAAATATATAACCTTTTTCGGGATGCATATTACAAATCGTTAATTTTTTCAATTTCTTGAACTTTCCTGCACAATTCGAACACCATAGTAGATAAGAATCGTGTAAAAATAAATGAGCAGCTACCGTAATCTTCCAATTTTCAGGAATTTTAGAATGACGTCGAAATTATAACGTCATCTTAAAAACTCAGAAAATGGAAGATTTACAGAAAAAGACACATTTTTAGAGATGAGAGAGAAAGAAAAATAAGAAATACAGAAGAAAAAAGAACACAACAAAGCAAAATCAATTTTGCACCATAGATAACCGCCAAAATCGTAAGAATTTTTTTGCTATTTGAAAAAAGATTTTTCTGGAAAATAACTTTTTTGCAAACAGCAAAAAATGATACAGAATCCTATCAATTTTCAAATTTCTCAAAGAAAAAACTAATCTAAAAATTGATAGGTAACTCGAAATATGTCCAAATACGTTTCAAAGACGCGTCCAAGGAGATGAGAAATTTTGCGTTTTCCTGAAAATTAAAATTTCAGTTTAAAATAGTTTTTTTTAAAACAAAACCATTCCAATGCAAAGTTATTTTGTAGGTTTTTAAATTTGTTTAAAATCTCATAAAATTTGCTCTTCTATTAAATTTGTGCAAGAAGATACACTTTCAAATTAAAAATTTTTAAGCAACTTTGAAACCCCAAGCCATGCGAAATAGTGTGAGAAAAGCATCGTTTTCCCTATCATCTCTCGCCCTATTTTGCATGACTTGAGGGATTGAGGTTTTCAAATAGTCAATCTTCGCTTATCTGTGTCATTTTTCGAATTATTTGGGTGAGATTTTCGGGGGTTGTAAGCCCAATAGGGGGTTTATTTTGGGTATTCAGAAAATCAAGTCATCCAATTTGGGCGAAGGCCGTTTATACAGTATGATTTGTTGGAAAATACGCGAATAAACTCTTCTAAAGAGCATACGCATTTTTTCGCAACTCTTGAGCATGGTTTTGGTAGCTGGATTAGAGTTTTAGTCTAAAAAAAATAATAAAAATTGAGTTTCTACGTTTCAAAAACTCTTCGAAATTAAATGTTCTAGAGAAAGTGAAATTTCTAAAACTTTCGGTGTTAAAAATTGCGAATATTCTAATTCAGCTACTGTAAAATCTTGAGCACTCTTTTTGGAAAAGGAAGGGGATGTGTCTGGTATCTCTCGTTCTGTGCTCTAGCCACTACTCTACCTCTTCTCTTCTTGTATCGATTTATCGATCCCTCCTCTGCGTGTCTAACGTCTCTTCTGCCTTCTGTTGGCTGCGCGGCGGTTGCGATCCTCGTCTCTCGGCTCCACTGCGGGGCGGAAAGACACCTGCTGCGTGAGAGCCGAAGAAGCACCGAGGCGGACAGCTGGAATTCATTGAAAATAGTTAGGGTAATTAAGTAGATAATTGGACATTAAAGAAATATAAGTGTCGTAATTAAATTTGAAAATTGAGCTAATTAACAGGGTAATTGGAATAGTTTAGTTTCTGCAAGAAAGAATAAGATAGTATCAAATAAGAAAAGATTGTGACGTTTAATAACTTTTTGGGGCATAAAACATTCATTTTTTCTAACCTGAATTCTCAACGATGTCGTCCGCGAGTTTGCCGCTGCCCGCGACCACGTCCCTGTCCGTCAGCGAGGGTGATACGAGACGGTACTGTAATTAAAAGCTACGTAATTCATTCAAAGTACGGTTTAAAAATCATTTCACCGAACTAAGCAATTATTTCAAAAACGAATTTAAACATTTTTCAAACGTCTTTTTTCTACAAGTACTTTAAAAAATGTTAAACAACGCTATCTTTCCAAACAATGGATTAAAATAATCTTACCTGAACATGATGAGCGTTGGGACGCATGTGCTTGAGGAAGTTGGCCTGAAAATTGATAAATTATTGATTTTTTCGTTTTGGAAATTTGAAGGGAGACAAAAATCGAAAATAACACTTCGCAATTTTCCTCAAAAATCATCCTGACAATTTTTTCTCGTTTTTTTTTTTTTAAATAAAAACCCAAGCTTCTCAAAACGCGCGACTCGTAAAAACCTGCAAATCGTCCCGCATAAAAATAGTGCACCTTTCCGAGAAAAATTAAGAATACATGCTTTCTCTCTTTCGATATGACACTTTTTCTGTGAGTGCTTTGTGGGTCAAATTTTGAGAAATCTGAAAAAGTCGCACCTCACAGGTAGCCCACTCGGTGATCTCGTAGACGAGGCCGTCGGCGCACGTGAAGTACACCCAACTCAACCCGAACAGCCGCGACTCCACCCAGATGTCGTTCTGCAAATTTGTTCTTTTTTCTCTTATTCTTCCTTGATTTATCGTTGATTGGAGAGAGCAAAATCGCGATATCCATGCAATTAGAATTCGAATTTGGAGCGGAATAGTGAGTCGCGTAGAAGAGAAACAACGAATAGCGTGTAATTTTTGAATATCAATGTTCTCTCTAATCAATAATAGATATTGCATCCTCTTTGCAGCCCGCTTTTGCACGCGCCCCGCCTTTCTTTTTGCTCGTCATTTCCTTTCTCCTCGCTCGTTTTCTTTTCGTCTTCGGGAAAAGCGAAGAGAAATAGGGGCGGGACATTAGGGGGGCAGGTTGCAAAGAGTCTGCAGCATCTGCTTCCTTCCATTCCGCAATATTATTTCTTTTTCTATTTTCACATACAAATATATATGTGAAGACTTAATTTGACAATTCTTTTTAAAAATCAATTTATAGAACGACGATTTCATCCAAACATAATATTTTCTTCTAAATACCGTTTTTTTCTCCAAAAACGATAAGAATATTATTTTTAAATTGAAGATGTTTTCTATAACTTTAAAGCAATGAAAATCAAAATTTTCAAACGTACCGCTTTAGCGGGATGATAGATGCCGCACCGTTTGCAGTACCTGGCCTCGGAAGGTCGGATTTCGGTCAACGGGCGTCTGTAAAAAGCAAAATCATATTTTTACTTAAAGATATTTCGAATTTGGCGTTTAAATGTTTCAATGAATCTAAACTTAAACTATATAGCTGGGTTGAATAGTTAAGCGCGCAAAAAATTTTACCCAAAGCGAGAAAATGAGAAAAATATTATTATTGTTACAAAATGACTAACAGCCTTGAGAATGAGAAGACTTGGAAAATTACGAGCCGCGGCTAACCGCATGAAACGAGATGGTATGTATTATCGGAAAATGAAAAAAAGACATGGATTTTTTCTCTTTCGATAATGCATACTATTCTCGTATCATGCGGTTAAACGCGCGGTTCGCAACTCGCCAAGTCTATTCGAGTTTGACTCGATCTGGTTCATCTTGATACCTGCGGTGCCGTTTGCCACAGTCACATAGCATTGTCGTGCGCGTCTCGATGATTCGCTCGATCGCTGCATCCCACGTTGACAACAGCTCTTTGTGCTGAAAATTCGAATGTTTATTATATTCAATGCGCTCGTATCCACAAAACTTTATTCCATTGGAACAAGGTATTTTAGAATAGATTCCTAGATATTCCAATGGAATAGTTTTCTAGATACGGACACAGAAAGTAAAAGACCAATATAGTCATTAGAAATTGAATTTTGATGGAGCTGAATCAGACCAAGGCCGACCTTTCAGCTAGAATATGAGACATTTTAGGGGAGGGGTTATATACGCTAGATTATTTTTTCAATAGAAAAGTAATGCATAAAGGGAAGAGTACGCAACGCGATTTTCACAAAAACATTTTGGCTTGAGGGGTACGCGCACGCAGATTTCGGGCTTAAGCCCTGTCCTCGAGGTCTGAGCTGAATTAAACATTGGGTGAGAGAGAGAATCGACTAACCGCGGAAATGACGGGCAGAACGTTGGACTTGTAGACGTGCCGGTTGGCGGACGAATGCAGGATGCCGTACGCCTTCATCATCACCGCCAACACCTCTTCTACCGCTTCGTGCGAGCTCTGCAAGACAAATAATCGATAAGTCAATAGATTTGAGAAAAAAATAATATTGTTGTTGTTGAAAGAATCAATCATTTTTAGAGAACTATGTCTTTTAAGAATTATACAAGGAGATTTTACGGTATTGATGCGTAGAAATGTAGTACGATGTTTCTATCCTCCCTAGGTCGGATTCGAATATTTCGCCAACTTACATGCTGCAGGAGTCCGCATATTTTGCCGTAGTTCTTCCTGATCTCCTCATCGGTGCAATCGGCTCTTAGTCCTAGGGCCACATAGGCGTCTCGAGAACGACGACCACGCGACACCAACAAGTCCATGATTTCTTCCACTGAAATTTTGCGAGATTTGATAGTTTTAGACTTTAGTTTTTTATTCCTTAAAAATATTGATATTCATTATAGTTTTATTTTTTCCAACGGTATCTTTGAATTCTCTGATCTTCATTTTTCTAGTCTATAAAAATCAAAGAGAAACATTATTATTATATTTGGACTCTTTTCATGTGAAATGTTGTGAAATTTTGAGGCTATTTTTCTATTGATTTTTATTTCTTCCATTTTAGAACATTTCCAAAACCCGAAAATTTTACGGGTATAAAAATTAAGCAGACAACTCCTTGATATCACGAATCTAAAGCATAGCAAACATTTCTGGGTTTGTTTTTTATTCGATTTTTAAGATATTTTTGAAATTTTTGCACAAAAATAATCTAACCAGACTTCTCAAAACGCGACCCGGTAAAAATTCACAAATCGACACCCGCTGAAAAAATAGTGCACTTTATCAAGAGAGATTAAAAATTTTAAATGCATACTATTTTTCTGTGGGTGTCGAGTTTTTAAAAGTCTGAATTGAACCTTTGGTCGACTGAATGGTGAACTCGAGACCGAACGGACCGGGCTGGTCGAATAAAGCGTCAAACAGTTGGTCGGGACGGAACGACACCACCGCGTAGACGGTGTTCCTGGAAAAACATCGATTGATTTATTGGTTTTCTAATGTTTAAAAATTAATAATAATTCTTTTGATGTTTCAAAAAAGCAATTTCAAATAGAATAAAGTTTTATTTTATAGAAGATAATCCATTTGGCCTTGTGCTGTATTTAAAAATTCATTGAAATGAACTCGACTAAAATACCCTTTTCTTTATTTTAACTTTTAACAGACGTTTTCCACCGCAAATGTCCCATTATGCGGTAAATGTATTCAGTCAGCTTCGCAACTACTATCTTTAATAATGGGACGAGAGAGGTGATGACGACGAATTTTTGCAGTGGAAAGGTGGAAAGTGTCCCAACGTCTGACTTTTAATTTAATTTCCCTACCTAATTCCAGAAATCGTCGAAACGCAGCACTGGCGGAGCTTCATCAGCACGAAAGTGTACGCCATTTTCAAGCTGAAAATTAAAATGTTATTTTTTCATAGATAGCTTTTGCTGTTTTTCAGAGATATTTTTCAAGAAAAAACGAACTAATGAACGATGATCCCCCAGAGCGCGACGGCTATGTCGAAAATCATGTTGAAGAGGCCGTACAGCATCGTTCCCATCATTCCCGCGAACAGGGTGATGTAGTGCGCTGAAAAATAGTCAAATAATACTTTTCATGTAAGTTTAAAAAAAAAAAAGTCTAAAAATTCGAATCTAATATTCTAAATAATAATAATGGCTCGATTTAATCAATTAAAATAGTAAAAATCTCATGTTTTTATGAAAGATTATTGGAGTTCCGCTCATTATATCGAATTTAGTTTTTTATTCGAAGAAAGATATTTTCCATGAAAAAATCCAATCAAATTTTTATCGTTGAGTTTTTCATGAATTTCAAAAACAAAACCCACCAATAACGTCCCACATGGGTGTCTCGCTTCGCTTTCTGCCACTGCGTTTCTTCGCTGCTGCGGCGGGTTTCTTCTTGTCGACCACGGGGAACATTCGCTTGGCGGCATTCAGACCGGCTGTAAATCAAAATATCACTTCTTAAAAGCTCAGGCAAGTTATCCTTTCGCTCAAGGATATATCCGCATGTGGAGGATCATCATCACGAAAGTTAATACATTTTACAATTTCTTTGAAGCATAACAAAATACGATAGCTTTTCAGAGAATAATTAAATTGAGAGTTTGCATATTTTCAATGTTTCTTTCATTTGATGAATTATTTCCTACCTGCAATCGCTCTCTGCCCATTGCCACTCTGCACGTTTTCGGTTTCGTCTTCATCCGCATTTCCAGTCACCGAATTCGACCGTGAACGGATGATCGCCGCACGGGCCGGCACTGCAAAAATATTATTATTTAATAATGTTTCAAATTTCAAATATCGAGTAAAAATTACCAACGGCAACATGGACAAATAGTTACATTCGTTATATACGAAATAGTATAGGAAAGGAATCTTTGCCCTGCCAACCCCCTATACTATTTCGCATGTAACGATGTAACTACTTTTCCAAATTGTCATTACCAACACGTGAAACATTTCTTTACGTCTAAAATGTCTCGAAATGCTTTTCAAATAAAATCCAAAATAAGTACCTCGCTTCTTGATTCCCTCCGTTCCTTCACCGCTTGGGATGTGTTCGGCGACAATCATCTGAAACTACATTTTTGTTCGTAAATTTCAATTGTTAAAAAATTTTATGTAAGTTTCACGAAGTTACAAACTATTTGACGAAAATAAAAGTCGAATTTTGACTGATTTTATTTCTACCGAATTTTTCTTCGTAAAACTTTGCAAAGCTTAATTTGAAAACACTCAAATTTCACGTTTTCTTTCTCGTACCTTAGGCGAAGTAGCCAACTTCTGGAGGACCTCGTATCTCGTGGGCGCCTCCATCATAACCGATTCGTCGTTGGCCACTGGCAGGGAGTTCGTTTCCGTCAATGGAATCTGAAAATTTCATTTTTAGGCAAATCAGGCCTTATTTAGAAAATTCAGGGTTTTTTTAGAAAGTTAATGTTTCTTCTCAGAAAACTCGAGATTATTTCTTTCATGAAATTCAGCAAAATCAAGATGTTTAGAAAATTCATGATTTTGTTCAAAATTTATATTTGTATTTTCACCTTCTCCTTGATGCCCTTGCTCTTCTTGGCGGTGATCTTCTGGAAGCCGTTTTCCGATTTGGCTTTGCGGTCCTTCTGAAATTTAATAATTTAAACAAATATAGATTTCAAAAAATTGGTATAAAAAGACGAGAAAACTAGTTTTACTCTGAAAGAATCGTCTGATAAAAAATAACTGGTCAAGCTCTCAAATTCATAAATACCTCATTTTTCAAACCTTAGTTATAAATTTTAAAGACTAAAAAAATGAACTTCGGATAAAAATACCTGAAGCTGTTTAGCGGCAATTATCGTGTTGATGTGGATTTCATTGTCGGTGCTGAAATGAAATATTTTTGAACCAATAAACATAAGTCAAACTTGAAATTCAATAAATTTCAAAACGTGTCTATTCAACTATAAAGTTAAATTAGAACCAAACGTTGGAACGCTTTCCACCGCATAAATATCCCTTATATGATGAATGATTCCAGTCAGCTTTGCAATTATTATTCTTAATAATGCAACGAGAGATGGTGATCGAATTTTTACGGTAGAAAACGTCTCAATATCTGGGCTTTTTTTACCTGAGCGCATCCGAGGATCGCTTTGTGTCGGGTCTCGTCGACTCGCCCTCCGAAATCGCTCCGCTGCCTCCGATCGGGGAAATTTGCTCCGCCTGACGAGCGTCCCGGTTGCGTTTCATCTAAAATTTTCCCATTTAAATTTAATCATTCCAGAAAATACGCTTCCAATAATTATATTCGCAATTTGGCGCAATCTGAATTTTCCTACTAGTTTTTTTTTCAAATAAAATATGTATTTCAGGATACGTTTCAAGCAATTCTTATATCACACTCTGGATAAAAGTCGGATCATATCAAACCTCATTTAAGAAATAAAAGATTTACCATTTGCAGAGGACTTCCACTCCCGCTGGTCGCCGTATGAGCGTCACTTCTAGCGGCCACATCACGGTAGCTGAAAACCAAAACTATTTTCTAAAAATTAGAATTTTCGAACTTGTTCGCCAAAAATGTTTCAAGAAATTCATATTTTCAAATTTTTCTATAGCAAGTTGATATACATAGGGGAGAATGCAAGCTATGGTTTTGGTGGGAGTTTTTGGCTTAAAGATGGTACACGGCCGAAAGATCTGGCTTAAACGTCTCTGCCTAGGTCGGATTGCAATATTCGACTTTTGCCAACCTGAAGGGCATTTTGTTGAGTACGGGTGCGGAATGGGGTGGGTCGTCATAGTGGATGTTGTAGATGCACGCCGCGGTCGGAGGACCTTGGTTCGAGAGGGCCTGAATTTTAAAATAAATTTTCAATTATTAACTTAACGATTTGAAATTGTTATACAAATGTTCTGAAACACATACGCAAAATGTTCATATCATTAGTCTCAAAGATTTCGCGATATCGTAACTACAACATATACGGCCTATAAAGCATACCTGAGAGACAGACGAAGCGGACTGATGGCGCTGCTGTTGCTGATTCTGATGACCGGCCGTCGCCACGTTCACGTAGCTAAAAATTCAAATTAAAAAACAATTAATTAAAAGTCATATTTTGAAATGCAATGGAAATTGCCTGGGAAAGTTAGTGTTCTCAAAGTCATAAAATAGAAAAATAATGGCCTTACAGGTCTCATTCTTTGGAAATAATGAGGAAAGTAAAAAATAGTAGCGGGAAAAACGAGAGATAAGGATATTTCTGTTTCTTTGCCCACAGTTAAGATAAATGCAGGACGTTCCCAAAGGATAAAGCTTGTAAGGTCGTGAAAGGCGAAAATAATGCGTACCTCTTGCTGCCTTTGCCCTTTCCACCCGATCCCTGATTCGGCGGTGCCCCGATGTTCTGGCCGATCGAGTGGTGCGCGAAACGATTAGTGTGAGCCGAATTCGCAGCGGTTGCCACTGCTCGGGCCGCACTGAAAATCATTTTCTTGAAAAAACGTTTTTTCCTAAACTTCAAATTTTATCTCGAAAATGATTAGAAATTTTGTAAAAAAAAACTATTTTAAAAAATGAAACCTGATCGTAGATGGATTGAACAGAGCCTCGGGAGTGCCGGCAAATCCATGTGGGGGCAGTGGGTAGTGATGGTGATTTTCCACCTGAAAAAAAATTTTTTTAAGGAAAAGTATTTTTCGAGTTTTCGATAAATCACATTTGAAACTAAAATTTCAACAATTCCTTGAACTGAGTTTAAAAATTCTCGAAAATGACATCCCGACTCACTATGTTGTGGGTGTGGGTGTGAAAATTGTGGTGTATGTGATGTATCTGAGCGGGCGGCTGGGGGGTGGCGGTCTGAAAATTTGAAACGAAACTTTTGAAGAGAAATAAATATTTCCTAAAAACACTTTAAGTGTAAATGAAAATTCAGAAGGTTGTTTTTGAGGAAAAGGAAACTTATAAAATTTGGTTTAAAATTGTTTTTTAAACTCTTTCCGAACCTGAGGAAACTTGGACTGTCTTGAGGCGGCGAATTGTCTGAGGAGAGCCGGTTCGGAAGTCAGAATGTCGTTCAGATTCGTGGGTGTGTCTTTGAATAGCTGAAAAAATATTCTTTTAATTTTCAAAATATTTTAAATTATATTTTTTCAGGTTTTTAAAATAAGTTTCATAATACATGACAGTGATTAAAAATGTTTGAATCTCGAAAACAAATTCCAACTAAGTTACACGAATATAACATAGCTGAAAGCTATTTCAGAAATTGGATGATGCATCACCATATATAATTCATAAAATTCGAAGAAATGAATACTAAAAAAACGAAATTATTCACCTGAGCCTGGAGAAAGTCGCTGAGTGGATTTGCGGTCGAATCGCCGAACGGCGAAGGCGATGTCGGCTTCAGGGCTGATGACGTCCAGGAAGACTGAATTTTTTAAAATAAATTTTCAAATTTTGAGTGACTTTTTCTCTAAATTGTTAAATTTTATCTTTTTTTTCGAAATTTTGCAAAGTCACACCTGAATACTAGCCGTGTACGGGGGTGGGGGTTCGGGCCAAAATCTTCCGACGTCGCCGACAGGACCGAGGGCCACTCCATTGATCACCGATGTGTTCGGGACTGCTGAAATTCGAACATTTTGAACCACCAGAAAAAAATTTAATTCCCGTAAAATACGTTTCAAATTGATTATTTTCAAGGAAATTTTGAAACGAGTTATTTCTTGTAAAGAAAACAAATAAATATGCTGGTTCAAACATATTTCATATTCATCAAAAATTTTGAAGAAATGGTAACCTGTAGAGAGCACGATTAAAAATAAACTCTTTGAGAATTTGATATACAAGTACCTGACTGAGGTTGTCCAACAACGACTTGCGCACCAGAATTTGCCCGTGCGATTGGCGTGGGGGGGCCCGAGGTTTCGCCGCCCGAAGAGGCGCAAATGTTGCGATTTGGCGATGACCGTGGCGGACTGAATGGGTCGTCCTCCAGCAGATTGCCCTGGAAGAAAATTCGTTTGTATTTTACTCATTAAACCTCGCTTTTGCGTTTGAGAATAAGGATAAAATCAATAAAATAGTAAACGATTACTGACTTAAGCTGCTTGAAAATTAGAAAAAAAGGAACTTTCATAATTGTTCCTAGTTTTTTATTCAAAATAAAAAATCATACCAGCAGATGTTTCTCGGCCTCGTCCACGGACGACGAGTTGTTGTGACTCGAGCTGGCCATTTTGTTCTGGAACAATCTGGAAGGCAGGTCAGACACAGATACTCATTCGGTCATTGCTGAAATTTGAAGATTATTCATTTTCTAGAAAGTTCTAAAAGAAAAAAAGAAAAAAACTTGACAAGTTTTATAAATAGAAAAATAAAGATTTTCAAAGATTCTGGAAATTTCTAGAAGAGAACAATTAATTTTAAGAACTTTCTGAAAAACGGACAATTTCAGGAACTTTTAAAAAAGTAGCGACTTTAGAAACGCTCAGAGCATTCCGGCGAGTAAAATGCATCGAGTCAAATAGATCTGGAACGTTTTGCGACTAGTTTGAAAAGTGACGGGGAGGACGATAAATTTCAAGAGGACAGGTCGTGTGGCGGGGCTAGGGCTACGAAATCGAGCGAAGTAGCGAAAAGCGCCTCTAACATTTTATGGCACTTGTGGGGTCGAGGGGGTCTCTCCCTCGCGATTTGCAAATTGACAAATTGCAAGTGATCGTGAGAAAATCGATAAAATCACCGATATTTAATTTAAGCTCAAGGAAAATTTCAAGAAGTGGCAAAATGGAAAAGTAGTTACACTCGTTATATCGTTACATACGAAATAGTATAGGAAAGGAATCTTTGCCCTGCCAACCCCCTATACTATTTCGTATTTAATGATGTAACTGTTTTTTCCAAACTGCCAGAAAAATTGATCAAAATCGCTCAAAGTTGATTTTAAAACTGAAAATAAACAAAAATGGAGCTTTTGAGGAAAAACGAGAAAAAAAATCGATAATCGGGAGATGATGCGATGAACCAACAACGATATCCGGGTTAAGTGCCGTGCGGCGCGCAACGGTGGAAACAAACAAACTATTGCGATTCGCTTTGCGGGGGGAACACTAGTTGATCGGAAAGGAGATACCCAAATGTTTCCGGTCAACATTTCCCTAGAATTTTTGAAAATGGCGAATTCGAAGGAAAAAATAGCAAAAAATCGATGAATTCCCCCAGCTGGGAGTGGGGGGTATGGAAAATCGATTCTGCTTTTCGAGGCGCGGTGCTGCTTGTGTGTTTGGCCTACGAAATAGCGGGCGAAACAGAGAGAAAGAGAGTGAGACGCAAAGGGGGTCGATAATATTTGCAAAAGCAGGGCATTTCGAGGCGTAAAATCGATAAAATCACTCTCGATCTCTTCTTGGCTAAACTCACAAACTGACTTACGGGGGACTCTCGGGAAGTTTACCCAGTTTGGGGTGAAATAGGGTTGATGGAAGGAGAAAAGGGGATGCATTTTAAAAACTGGGGGTCGATGATGAGGGTGGACTTTAAAAATTTTAAGAGAAATGTCGAAGAAACCCCCGAGATCAACTCACGATTTGGCTTCTTCGCTGTTTGCTGCTTGGCCGTGCACAAAAGAAAGCGAACGAGAATAGGCAAATAATGACGCGTAAACGAGAGGACACGGCTAATTTCCTTGGAAATGTATGCTAATTTGGGAAACGGAGAAAAAATAGGCGAAAGAAAAATGGAGGGAAGTATAAAAGTCTAAAAATGGGGAAGGAATGAAGGGGAAATATTGAATTCAGAAAAAAATTAGAAATACTCTCGATTTCAGAAGAAAAATGAAACGAAATCTCGGACTTCGAGAATTAACAAGGTCTAGATTTAAAAGAAAGACTAGAATTTTAAGAAAGAAAAAGCCCAAGAAAAATGAAAGAAATCGATAGTTCACAGTACGAATCAATAGAACAAACTTATTGCACAAGAAGTTGTGCTGATAACGAATGGGCGAGTGTGATTGGAAGTGACTGACGTGTTTGATGGCCCACGAGGCGTTTCGCTCCAGGCCCATTCGATCACTATGCGCCCAGCCCCAGCGCGCGCGCGGAGAATAAATACTAAAGCTGCCCCCAGTAATGCGAGAGGCGTGAGCAGATAAGACCGACGGACAGACGGACACTCGATGCCATGTTGTAAAGGACACCACAGACGCTATGACACTCTGACCTGATATATGATGGAGGGGTGGGGGGAGGTCTTGGAATATATTGATGCGATTTGTGTTATTTCAGATCTAAATTTAGCAGAGCGTTCTATCTTTCGGCTTCATAGTCATCTTCGAAAGTCAGTGTCCGGGGATCCAGGAAACTCTCGAAACCTCCAAAAACGCTCTATGAGAACCTTCTTCCCGCTGGAGGGTTCTCGAGAGTTTCGTGGATTCGGGCACAGCTTCATCTTCTCGCAAAAATGATCAGCCAAATTGAAATTATAAACCATCAGAGCGATGACGAATCTGGCAACCCTTGAAGATGATACCCTCAGAAAGATCATGTTAGTACACCACAGGTAACGAAGTTTCGACCCTAAAATTACAGCACTTGGAGTCATCCTTCTTCATCAAGATTCTGACATCTTTCGAGTTCTCTGTGCAACTCAGCGATCTTTGATCAGACTCATAAACTCTTCAAAACCAATTCGCTCACTCCTTCGATAGATGTATTTTTGGACTTGTTCAAAATTTCTGCGAATTCGACGATAACATCTATTTTTCTAAAGTCATTCGTCATGCGCATTTCGCGCCCTCTTCTCGCCCCTTATCTGTTTCCCAATTCCATCTTCGGACTGGCGTGTGTGATTCAACTTCTCACAGAGCACAGGCGATCTTTCCGCACTGACATGTTTGTGTCTTTCGTTGTTCCCGACTTTGATTTTGCCTCAGCTGCACAATTGATTGGATCCCCCTTATCGATTGGGTGTTTGTTACCACCCTATAAGCAGCGAAAATTCTTGATATTTTCTGGAAAAAAAATCCGCTTATCGAAAGAAGCTAATGGAAACCTTCTTTTTCAAAGACATTTAAAGTTATGAAAATTCTTCTTCTTCTTCTTCTCCTATCAAGACTTCCTATTTCCTTTTTCAAAGTTTTTCTCTGGGTTTTTTTTTGCCTATCAAATATTGCTAAGAGTCATACATTTTCTGAATCATCTTTATTGCAATTTCAGACAATATATCAATAGCGAGTGAATGAATGACTGATCAACCACATCCATTGAAAGTCGTCCTTGTGGGGGAGTCTGGAGGTTTGAGTTTCTTCAGTGAGGAAGGAATAAACTGATATTTTGAAGCTGGAAAGACAGCATTGTTAGAGCGATACGTAACGAATAAATTCGATGACCGCGATATACAAACTACGATTGGCATCGACTTCAAATCGGTCACTATTCCGGTAGATAATCAGGTAAAATTAACCTCTTATTGTATTTACTAATATTACTTCCTAAACTTTTTGCATTGACTTCATAAGCCTAGACTTTTAGTTAGTTCGACTACAAGTTTGGGACACAGCCGGTCAGGAACGATTTCGTCAGCTAGTGCCTTCATACGTCAGAAACGCCGCCGTAGCTCTGCTGGTGTTCGATCTATCAAGTGAGAATCGTTTTGAACTTAAGAATTCGAAGAAAAATCTTCCAGATGACAACGCTGCAGAGCACATCAGTCGTTGGAAGAGCTACATCGAGCGAGAACGAGGCACTGGAACATTGATCATCATCGTCGGAAACAAAAGGGATCTCAAAGAGCGAAGGTTCGTGACATTATCTGAAGGAAAAAAACGTTAGCCAAATTATTCAGAAGAGCTTCCGTAACTCGTATCAACCAGATCATCTGTGAACTGGACTTACCTTATATGGAGACTTCAGCGAGGACTGGGGAGAATGTCGCTGAGTTATTCGATCGAGTAGCCAGATTGCCGCTGAACAAAGAAGTTCCGAAGCGAGAAAATGGCATTAAATTAGGTAGACCATGCATACTTTGAAGGCAAAAACATCGAAATTCAGAGAAATCGTCACCACCTACATCAGTAATGCATAATCTCAAGAATAGCTGTTGTGGATAGCATTAATGAATACTCTCATTTATTTCTTGTACGAAAGATGTAGAAAGAATAAATCGTCTTGAGATAATCTATCCAGTAATTCGTTGACGACGTCTGCATTCATCGTCGTGGCTAAATGGCCAAGTGTTTGACGCTTCTCACTCTGAGTGATTCGATCATTCTGCTGGATTAACACTATCCGAATCAATTTTTGTTGGGCTAATTGTGACAGATGGGGTAAAGCATCCTAAAATGCTAGCTTCTCCTTAAATTCTTGAAGATCATCTCATACCCGGATCCGTTCCATCCTTGCTCGTTCTTCAGCGTCAATCCTCCTCTTCCATTCATAATGTTGTTGTTGGGTTTCTGGATCAAGGTGTTTCACGATCTAAACTTTCCCTTTCGTAGCACAAGTTATTTGAAAAATGACGTACCTCATCAAGCTCATTATGAATTTCCACTAAAGTCTTGTCGCCAGCATTATCCAGCAGATTCGGAAATTTGAATACATGAAGGAATTAGACAAATTGCCAATCTCACTTCAATCGCCTGACTGGCGTTCATGTTCGCGTCGCGATTAGCATTTTTTTGTGCAACGAGACGACGGAACGTGGCCGCGGAAAAGGATTGAACGATCTGGATCGAGGCAGACAGCAGAATGAGAAAAACTGACCAAATCAACATGCACCACTGATTTCAAGGGACTTGAGAAATCACTGAAAATGCGAACAATGTAAAGAATGAGGAGGGTTTTCAACGCTTTGTAAACGGAACAAGAAAAACAAACATCGAAATCCACTCTTAATCGATAAGGTCAAAACAGACAAATGGCATGAATGCCGACGATGATCTTTGGAAATTTTACACCTTCTCGAGAAGATGAGGCGCCCAAGAAGGGGAGAAGACAAGAATAGTTGTGATGGAAAGCCGAGAAACACTGTCTAAACAAAATAAGAGCCGAGAGAGAAGTTGACTTCTCTCTAGCGGCGCGGTCATCTGACAGGAGGCCATCAAACTGGAAGAGCGCCTTGCTCTGAGGCGGCCGCTGCGCCCTTTGCCTCTCCCACTCTTTTTGCTATCCCTTTCTCTTCACGCATCTCAAGTGTCATCCATCTTGAACCGACCCGTATTTTCCGGAATCCGAACCCTCTATCGAAGAGTGTTTCCAGAAAAAACAAAACGACATGTTTATTCGACTTTGATACAAGCTACAACTTTGATCTCACGTTACTACTAGATTTGTCTTGGACAAATTGGTCGCGTAAAAATCGTCGAAGGATTTTCCCTGACGGAGATTTCGGAATTTCGTCGACGAACCTTACACCACCAGCCAGCCATTTGTAGTTTGAGACTTTGCCTGAATTTGAAATCATTCATTTTGGAAATTTATCAATTAAGGCGCACACACCCTCTACGTATTTCTGCACTTGAGATTCCATCAGACGGCTGTTTTCTCTCCTGACGACGAACGCTAGAGGCTTCTCACCAGTTCTTTCATCTGGGATGCCAATCACGGCAGCGTCGAAGATGTCCGGATGGGCCTGAAGGAGATCCTCAAGCTCTGCAGGAGCGACCTGTAGTCCTTTGACTTTGATCAACTCTTTGACTCGATCGACAATCGTCGTTTCGCCGCGTTCGTTGACGAAGCCGATATCGCCTAGATTTTTAATTGGATGATCCCTTCAACGACTTTGCACTTTCATACCCGTGTGAAGCCATCCATCCTTGTCCAGGGTCGACGCCGTAGCTTCTGGCCTATTCAGATAGCCCTTCATGATCGAAGGACTTCGAATGACGATTTCTCCACGCTGGTTGACGCCAAGAGGCTTTCCAGTGGAAATATCGAGAATCTTCTGCTCAAATGTAGATAATAGGATTCCGACCGACTGAACGTCACTCTTTTCGAATTTCGGCAAATGACAAGCCATCGAGCACTCCGTCATTCCATAGGCTACAGAAGATGGTTCATTTTGCACACCTCATGTTTTTTTTTACCTTGAGCAAGCTTCGCTTTCGGAAATTTCTTCAGAAACTCTTTGCACAGATCCTCTCCCACTGGTGCTGCTCCAGAGACGACATTTCTTATGCAAGACAAGTCATAATTGTCGGTGATCTTTTCCTTAGTCAAAAAGAGCAGGATTGGTGGAACTAGGAATAGTGTTCGTATCTGAAATTATCGTTTTCACGATGTATGGAAAGTGTTTCGAACTTTAAAATCTTGGATAGTTCTCAAATAGATCGCTTTATCGAACTTCTTCAATACTACTCCAGTGGCTCCTTTCAACAACACCTGATTCATCAGTCCGTAACCGTAAATATGATAGAATGGGAGATTCAAGCAGAAGTTCTCAGTGGCCCATGAGAATCCTTCGTCGGCAAAACTCGGAACGAAAAATCGCTCAAAGTGATCGTTAAGGACGCTCAGCATTGTTCCGACAGTCCGATGTGAGAGCATAACGCCTTTTGGAGATCCTGTCGTGCCGCTTGAGTAAGGCAGGACACAGGTATCTTCTGCACTGAAATATCGTGGGGGTTAAAATTGCAAAGAACTTTCTTTATATACTTGTATGGGTATTTGGGTATCGAGACGGTAGGCGTCGATATGACTTGTTCGTAAGAGAAGACTCCTTTTGGCAGGGGTTTTCTCGTTGACCTCACGCAGATGACTGTCTAGAATTCATGATGATACGATGATAGGTTTCAACGAATTTTCTCTTCATACTGTGACTTTTGGACATCCATTTACAGCCTTGAGAACCCGATCCAAGTTTTCTTCGTTTGTGATGACGCATTTGCTCTGAGAATCAAGAAATTGGCGCTGCATTTCAACTAGAATTCAACTTTTCAACGAATCCAACAAGTTGGAGCTTACAATCGGTGAACATAGCGCTTGCACCCGACACAATCCCTCCAGCTCGTAGCACTGACAGGTAGAAAACGACGTATTCAATGCTATTCGGGAGAACTTGGCAAACGACGTCCAAATGACCAATGCCTCTGAAATTTGAATCCAAAGAGTCAAAAAAACCGCTCGTGTCACATTCGTTACTCCCCTCACCTCTGATACAAGAAGGACGCAGCGGCGGCCGAGTACCCGTTGAGCTGTTTGTAAGAAATTCGTATACTTGGGTCTTCGGCGCATATCTAAGCAATACGAAAGTATATAGGTAGAGTTTAAAAATGAATACCAAGGCGATCTTCTCGGGGTGTGTATCTATCCTCCTGAAGATCGACGTCAGGATCTTTTCTTGGAGTGATTCCGTTGACGTGGGCACAGGAGGCACTTCGGATTTGAAAATAGTCATAACTTCTATTTCTGGAGATACTAAATCTAGAAAGATCAACAGCAATAATATCGGAAAATCGAAATGCACTTTTCAATAAGGAAAAAAATGAATGCTCGTTATATGCTATGAACAACATCACAAAATAACACCAGAAAGAAATGTTAATGCTCGATAAAGACTATTTATATCTGGCTGATAATTGATAATTGCTATAAAGATTGTTGGTGATAGATGGTACCAGTAATAAAACTACATCGATCAAGCAAACACCATTGGTCACTCCACTATTTGATTTGTCAATTTGTTTATTTCGTAGATTTTTTGTTTCAAAACAGAATTAATGAGCGAAGAATGATAAAACGAAGGTATAAACAGATCAATAAAAATGTACAAATTCGTAACAGAATGCAAAATAATCGAGATCGTGTCTAATTCGATCACGCCTTTCACATGTAACTCAACCCGCCAATAGAAGCAAAAAGATAGGCTACAACGTAGTTCAGGCCAAAGCAAAATTTCATAGCATATATATGATAAATTGCTTTGCCAAAACAGTGAAATTATGAGTCGTCCCTCTTGTTCTGCATTCGCTTCATAGCGTGACTGAATTCGACTTCGTTTTCATCGTCCGAAGCCGTGTCTGCGACGTTTCCAGCTCCTTTGACTCTTTCGACCTTCATATCGTCGCAAATCTAGAAAAATCAATTTTAGTTTAATCTTAGGTTGGTCTTACTTGGTTCAACACAGAGATCGGCACCACAGTCGTGAGATCGAATTTCGGGAATTTCTTCTGGAACTGCGTTATCACTCGATAAGCCTGTAGATCATTGATCAGATTGAACTAATAACTTTCTTCCTGTTACCGCAGAGAAGTTATTCCTTGAAGCGTGTTCCTCGATAATCATCGCGTAGATTCGTTGTGGCACCATGACGTCTACCTCCTTCGCTTCTTCTGCCAAAGACGTCAATTGACGAATGCCATCAGCGTGGTCGGATTGCAGAGCACTAAAATGCTTGATGGTTATTTGGTTAAGTGAAATTCGTCTTGCCTGCTAGCTTTATCCAATTTAGTTAGCTGCGCTACGCCACGTTTGATTTCATGTTCAGTTTCCTGCAGACTTGGCCGATCTTCCTTCTCACGAGCTCGTTGGACGCACATCGCCGCCATCTCCAATGCCTGCTTGGCTCGGTCGAATGCTCGCCAGTTTTCGGCTTCCATCTGAATTCACTTGAACTCTTAGAAGTGATGAAAAATCTTACATAGGCGCAAGATTTGTAGAAGTTGGCCAGATGCTCGAAGGATTGAGCCTTCGAATAGAAGGCCTCAATGTCTCGAATGATATCTGGATCAGCCTGCCAGTTGACTGTCTGAATTGTCACGAAATAGAGCTACAGAAGTCAAAGTACCTGAAGATAGTTTGCCGCCAAAATATAGATCTCTTTCTTCCTGGCTGTATTCGCAAAGAATCGAATCTTCTCGGTATCACCGGATTTGATCAGTGCTCTCATCGCTCGTAAAGTATCGCCGGCTTGTGTCAACTTCTTTGCTGCAGTCGCGTAGGCACCTTGGTGTAAACACAATTCAGCGATGCTGATCAGGATGTCCTTTCTCTCTGCGTCGTTTGGAATGCTCTCTTCAACATGAAGCATTGTGATTAGCGTTCTAGATTTATATGGAACCTTTCGTCGGAGTCAGAAGTTCAGCAAACGCATCTGTTATACGAACGTTGCGCTGTTTGCAGAGGTTGACTGCGTCGCGATACTGAGGTTTGAAATTTTTAAAGTCCACTGAATTAGCTCTACCTGCTTGGCCATGGACAGCAATTGAACTGCTTTTTCATAATTCTGGTTTCCAGCGAAGAATTCGGCTGCTCTCTGAAATTTGAAACTTTTTTTTTGCTGAAATTTCAACCACGTTTCACCTTCAAAATAGAGGGATTCGTCGCAGAGTCAAAATCCTTGGTTATGAGATCCAGTGCACTAAACTGTTCAGTTCTAAAGGCAAGATCCAACGCTCTTCCAATCATTCCGGCCTGGAAATAATGTTTCCCTTTAATCACCAGCTTTAACAAACCTTATGATAGAGCATAACAGCCTTGTGGGCGTATCCAGGAATATCTTCATAGTATCGAGCCGCTTCGACCATCTCACTCTCTCCCGCCATCAGGCAGAGATTAGCGAGCTTGTCCTTCATGTCGTGCTCCTGAAAAGAATTAATTTATTCCTTCAAGAGTTTTTTTTGCAAAAAATACCTTGGCGATTCTAATAGCGCTACTATAGGCGTGAGCCTTCGAGTAGAACGTTACGGCTTTCTGGAAGTCTTCTTGCGCCTCATAAAATCGACCCATCTTGTAACAAGCTGCTCGGTCGTTTGTTTCTTCAGCTAATGCCGCGGCCTGAAATTTCGTTGTTCCTGAAAAAGTCATGGCTATTGTTTCACCTCCTTGTCTTTTCCCTGTATGATTTTAATGCGGACTACTGCTAGATTATCCTTTGCGACCAGATAGAAGTTGACTGCTCCATCTAGCTCGCCGATGCTTTCCAAGTAATTTGCCCACCAGCGATGCAGTTCCCTAAATTCATTTCGTATTTCATCAAGTTGATTTCTAAAATAACGGCTTACGGATCCCTCTTCCTCCTCACATAGTTCTCCAGTGCTCTTGGATTGTCCATGTAGATCCTCGACACTTCGAGTTGATGAACTTCAGCGCGTTCATAGCTAAATTTTGTTGGATTTTAAAATCAAGTTTGAAGGCTATTCCACTTGTCTATAGCAGACTCGATTGCTCCCAACTCTTCCAAGTACTTGCCGTAGTTGTAATAAGTGTTCCTCAGATGGATTCTATCTTTGCGCTCGGCTATTTCAAAGGCCTGAAAAGACTATCCATTGGGAAGAGATCGAAGTTTCAGTACTTGACTCCAAGCGTTTTGGGCCTGATTTATCTTATTCACCATGTCGAAACGACCGTTCATCGCATAGAGGTTCTCTGCTTCATCCTGCTCAATGATTTTAATGATCTTTCGGCAGAGAATCACTTACGAGCATGCCCAATTCGAGCGCCAAAGCGGCACACTGCATTGCCTCACTTTCACCAGCTTCTTGGGCCCTGCGCAAGGCCCGAGCTCCTCTGACGTTCCTCATATGACCTAAATGGTCCTGATGAAAATGACTATCGAGGAATGAATGAACCCAAACAAACAGCAGCGACATCAAGTCTTCGAGTCTTGACGCTCATTGATGACATCTCTTCCCAGACGCTTTCACTGAAACTAAATCGTTGGAAAAACACATACATTAGTGATCGTACCTTTTGACGAATTGGATAGCCTTGAAGGCCTCGTCCATCTTCCCTAGCGTCAGGAAGAAGCAGAAATCCATCATTGCTCTGGAGAAGATTCTATAGTTGAAGAAAAATGTTCTTCCTACTTTCTTGTGGCGTCGTCGCATCCTTCGCATCCAGAAAATTCCTTGAGAATCCTTGCCAAAACCGTTCTACCCACCGTTTTCTCACCTTTCCATTCGTCACCGTCATCCCATTCAGACTGAAATTGAATATAAGGAAAAAAACACATTCAGAAAGGACATACCTTCTTGACAAAATACAGGTAAGGAACGCAGACAGAGAGTAGAGTGCCGCTATGAGGTGACTTTGGCTGGATATCTTGAAGCAGGATGCCATGCTCTGTAGTTACGAACATGCTGACGATTCGGTTATCCCCCTAGATTTTAGGCTACTTGGTTCATGACGCCATTTCGAATTACCGAATCGGACTGCTGATGAATTGCTTCAGCGACCAAGTAACGGGGATCATTGTCGTCCCAGTGAAGCTCTCCAGGCGTATGAAGCATCATTCGGTAACGATTCTGCTCCTTTTCCATCTTCCTAGCTGCGGCAGTCGCTGGTCTTCCGGTTGAAGTATGGGCCAGCTCAGCTTGCGCGTCGTACTCCTGCTGATCCGTCATCCCGTTGTTGAACGAGAAATAGGCAACGCTGTCTCCTTCAGCATCCCACACCATGATTCTGTCGGCTACCGATACGGGACTCTGCAAAGGCGTTCCAAATGACGCAATTCGACGAGCCTTACCTCTCTGAAGGTGAATGCTACTTTGTTGCCGGCAATGTTGATTCGTACAGCGACGAACGAATGGAACCTATCGACATTCTCCACGGCGTACTTCGCATGATACTCGTGATGAGCATCTCTGAAGTTAGGAGATTTACTTGATTTGACAGAGAAGTTCCTACTTTGCCGCCAAATTGTAGATTCTCAAGAATCCAGTACTGGTTGCGACAACCAGGAAATTCCTGTTCAGATGCATATTGGTCGGATTGCCCTCCATCTCGGGAAGCGAAAGAATCTGACGGACAGTTCCTTGCAAAGTCCTCGAATTAATCTTGTCTTCTTCGATGCAGTACAGAGTCTGTTGGTGGATTATCACATCTGAAGCGTTACAGGCAAACGACGTCGATTGAAAGGTGGCCAAAGAAGATTGAACGTCGTAGGTCGTGATCTTCAAATAATTGGATTTCTTTAATGGGATCTCTTCAAATTCTACCATTTCTCCACTCCAAACGACAAGTTGCTTATCGCCCAGATGGATGCCTTTAGGAGTGATTGCCAACTTGAGTTCTTGACTGACGGAATTGGCCACATTCAGGAGAATGAAGGACGTGGCGGACGCCTGGACTGCTGATATCTGGCGATTGAACAGTTGAACAATTGGGAATACTGTGCTGGCTTTTGAATATCACCTTATTTCTCATTCTGACTATGATATTGTCTTCTTCAAGGATGACCAGCTCTGAATCAGTAATCACGGCGAGGGATGGAGCCAGCGGACACCAGCTGAGTCCGAGAACCTTGCCTCCTCCAACTTTGTTTGCAGCTTGCAATTTCCAGCTGGCCTCAAGAACTTTCTCGTCCTTCTTGCGCTTCCAGTTTGCCACCTTGCCATTTGCAGTGCCAGCGGAAATGATTCCTAAAAGAGCTCGCGTTTCAAGAAGTCTTTGGATCATTCCCAACCTCTTTTCAGGCTCGCTGTAACGCACTCGATCGAATCATTGGAATCGAAGCCTCTGCTCGTTAACAGTGAGATCGTCCCATTGTCGTCTGTGTCCAAATCCCAAATTCGGATTTCTCTGGAATACTCTAAGAATTTTCAGAAAAATATTATTCCCACCCAGTCGCATCCCTTCCTTTCTTCTCCACCTGAGCTGAGGCTTTTGGCTCTGCCTTTCCATTGGTAGCTCCAACCATCATGACATTTGCTGCGCTCTTACCAGCGCTTTGGGATCTAGATTCATTTATGACGATATCATTGAAGATTCTCTTACTTTTCGCAATTGCATATCAATAGTAGAAACTCGTTAATGTGCAGTCGATAATTTGCCGATTGACCAGGCAATTTTACCCTCAGCTTCTGATTACAAGTGCCATCACTTGACAATACCAGATGGTAGAGAAGTGGATCCCTCGTCAGAAGAACGATCATGCTCCGAGCCTCGTAGAACTCAATGAACAAGATTCCAGACTCTACCTGAACCTTCCTATTGCAAAGCATTCAGAACCATCGACTAACTCTATGCAGACTCCTCTCCTTGCCCATATTGTCGATACCAAAGACTTGTCCATCTTCCAACCCGAATATGAACTCCGTTCCTGTAGCATGCCGAACTAAGGAAACTCCTATCTTTCGATTCCGCTCCTTCAAGGCCTCATTAAACTCTTTCATGTCCTCCTCCTCTTCTTCACGTGCAACTTCTTCAGTGTCGTTGTAGGGGGGTTCACTGGAAGGCTTATTCTTTAGGAAATTGCTTGAGGACTTACTCATAGGTGATCCTTCGACACATTGCATTCGCCTTGGAAGGCAAGGTAGTTGAGAACACTTTGGACATGCTCTTCTTCTTAGCCAGTAAGAAAATGGTAACAGTGGAAGACTAGTGTTAAAAATTTTTTATGTGAATACAAAAAAAACTCATACCTCTTCCAACGCACACAGGTACTTCCCGTCATGGCTCCAAACGAGCTTTATTATTGACTGTAGATCGGGATCCTGAACCGGTGTGGCAGTGACTAAATTTGTTCAACACTTAGATTTTCCAACAATAAAAACAAGTTTGCCTTCATTTTCCTGAGGTGTCAGAAGATTGATGCCTCCATCTTTCCATCCAGCCGCTACCAAGGTCTGATGTGGATGCCAAGAGATGCACGAGGCCTCACACTCTCTTCCATAGGCGCATTTTTCTTTCTTTTCGCCCTATATATATAAAAAAAAATTAGTATAATTCAACAAATTTTCAAAGAAAAACTAACCGTATGAGCCCAAAATGCCACCACTCCTTGCTGAGATTCAGTATTGAAGGTGGTGATGCAAAGAAGGCCAGTATGTGGAGCCCATTCGAATAGATCGGGACGCATATTTCTTTAAAAATATTTTATTCCTCCTAAAATCTTCTAAATTTAAATAAAATTTAAGCATAAGCTCATTCCCTTTGCTCAGCTAAAAAGACATAGTGCTCGACGTTGCCATGACGACGAGCATACATGCGGTCTTACGTTCACTCCAAACTACGAGTTTAAAAAAGAAATGCAATAATTTATTCTCTCAATTACTTTTAGGAAACAAATGAAAGATCAAAGTGCACATTGCATAAATCTCCTATATCTTGATGACCAGTAATTAGCTCCGTCGGACTTCGATGAAATACCGCACGTTCTTAGCTCGCAGGCGACTTTGGGAGTTGTCAAAGACGAATTTGTATACTCCGGGTTCTTCTGCTGGTGCCTTCAATTAACATTTGTTGATCTTTAACAATTTGAGGAAACCTACTTCTCCTTCTTCCGGAACGTACTCCGTCTGCAGCTTGAATTTGGGATGGACCACATAGTCATTGACATCTTCAGCTACATTTTCCTGAAAAGAAAGATGTGCACTTATGACAAATTTGTCCCAACCTTGCCCTCAGCTGCTCGTAAAACGCAAAACTCTATGTCATTCGCTGCCAATCGCCACCACCAATAGATTTTTCGTCCTGGTTCGTGACCTAGAGCACTTCTGTGGAGACTGGGAGCAGAAAACTGACAACGATACCTTCAAGAGTGATGGGCACAAAGGAAACGGATCGTGACGAAACGCTCAGCTTCGTCAATTTGTCATTGGGAATATCGTTTGCTGGATCATATCTAATTCTCTATAATTAAAACAATCTCTGGAAACTTTCATACTTGAGTTCCGGAGGAATTTTTCCGCCCATGCGTACATTGCCAAATTCTGTCTCAGCCTTCCTCGTTCCACCCCAATGCTCGAATAGGACTTCTTCACCAATTGACTCCTAGAAAAATGGCTAATTTTCAGATTTCGAAATCAACTTATTTACCTTCAGAACTTTCTTCCAATCATTGCCCAGAATTTTGATCTTTTCCTGTGTTTGCTTGGCAAGACAAGGTGAGATCAGGGTCCAAAGCATCTGGATGAAGGTTGGGACGTTGATGACGAAGATCTTCCGAATGACGTCTGGGAAGAACTCCTAAAAACTTGAAGTTATCACCGAAATCTAATTATTGAAAACCTGTAGCTGAGCCAACATCGTCGTGATGACTTTAATTGCTGCCATGTCGAGTTGAGACATGCTCATACCCTCCAAGTCGAATATGACAGATGTGCCAAATTGACGGCCTTCTTCTTTCTCCTTCTTCCTACAAATCGGGCAAAATGGTCAATTTTAAGCAGCCGATTGTTCTACCTGATTATCTGCATGACTCCCTCACTCTCCGTGATCCTCATTCTGTACAAGTCCGAGTTCTTGGTGCACGGCATCAGCCCAGCAGCATCCAATTTGCCGATCATCTGGATGCCCAAAACGTTGCCGTCCTTGTCAAAGCCTATTAGAGATCCTGGAACAATCAATCTGCTTATAGAAATTTAATGACGAAGACCATGCCTGGTAAATACCGCAGAGATACAGAACACTCGTCGCATTTCTGGGTGATCTTCTCGATGGTAGAGAAATCTTCCTTGTCCAGTCCTAGAGCGTGGATTGCTCTCAGGGAAGTTTGGATTTTTGGAACGATCACATCTAAACTTTCATCTGTGATTTCAAATTTTTAACTCTTTTGCGTCTCAAACCGGATTCTTCGACTCTGTCAATACGCTTTCTCTGCTCTCCCCCTTATCACTGATCACTATTCGCCGACGGCGGAATGTTTGCCCGAGTGTTTGATATTGACGCGTCTATCGATTTTGCGCAAACAGCTAACTATAGTCGGAAATTTTTCATTGACCACATGGAGAGAAGTCAAAATGTGTACTGATTATGGAGAAAGATAAGCATTGCATTTCGGAAGGTGGTGGTGCATCCAGTCAATGACAGGAAAGGACGTAATGAACTTCCTTCGATGATAGCAAAAACCGGTCCTCCAATTATCGGTTAATAGGCTACAGAAACTTCGCGGAATAAAAAATTCATATTGGCATTAGCAAGAAACGATCAATATTGAAAAAATGACAGATTCAAGCTCTAGAAAGAATAACTCTTCTGGCAAAATTATCACATTGAAATAAGACCCACCCATTTTCCGATCCCATCCAATAATCCATCGCAGCAATGAATAGTCATCTGAATATGAGGGCACTAATTGGAGATCCTTCTCAATTAACGCCCGTAATTTTACTATCAGTTCCTTATCGCTAGCTGATATGTCTGTCATGATCTAAAAATCGAACGATATCGATATGAGCGAGAAAACATCAAATTTATTACAAGCATGATCCGAGAAAGAGGGCAAATTTCAAAAAATCATAAGAAAATAAAAGAACATAGAGTGTCGAAATTGGCTGTCATCACTGAGTTTTGTCTGCTTGGCGCTATCTCATCATTTTCCCCTCTCATTCTCTTGCAGTTTTGATTGTGCACTGTGAATCACGGCACATAGTTTGTGCATACACTTAAAATTCCCAAAATCTAGTCACAGTCATTCTGACTAAAGTAGCGATTTTTAGTAACGAAAATATGAGAAATAAGCCAAACATATGCAAGGAAGCCCTTCGAAAAATCGCATTATTGCCATAAACTTGGGAATAAGTCTATGAAGTCTGATGTCTGATAAGTGCATTAGAAAAAGAAGGAAATTGAAACGAAGGGAAAAAGCTAAGAATCGCACATTGGGTGTCATGGTGAAGGAGAAGTAGCCTCGTACGTTCGAAAATGGGGGTGGAATTTGGGGACGAAAGCAAAAATGAAAGGTTTTGGGAAAAGTTGGAGAGAGAATTGTTGAATGTTGAATTCGAATGTTTGATCGTTAGTCTATAAACTATACAATGTAGAAGAAAAGATAGTATCACCCATAAATATCGCTGAGATTTTACTCATAGTGTGAAGCCGCCTTCGAGCGGATCATGTTCGATCGAAAATTCTTGACGAAAAATCTCACTCACGATTCTAACCCAGAATGTGTGCTGATTCACTTTAAAGCGGAAGTGAAATTCTGAAACTGATCTAATGAAAGTAAGATTTCCGAGTCAAGGTAAAATGATTTGGACAAAGTTCGAGATCGGAGGCGCGCGGGAGGCAGATTTTTGGCGGAAGGGCGGGACTGGTTGCATGGGGGTCGTGTGTCAATATGCGCGCGAGACGAGGCAAGTGAAAGGCGAGAGGAAGCGAGGGTTGAAAAGAGCGAAAAGAACAAGCAAAATGCAACCCGCCTATGGACAAATGGAATAAAAAGCACGTATATACACTCTCTCGTGGTTGAACATGTTTGCAGTTCAAAACGAGAGTTTCAAATCGCGGAAACACGTCCGAAAAAAAGTTGGCATCCGAGGATAGTTCAGGGGCGAAATTTTACGATTTTAGAGACAATTTCGAAAAGTCATTACATCTCTGAGTTATGGTAGACGAATTAGAATGATAGATCTTAGTAAGAAGAAGATTATTTTCACATCATATTTCGAATGCAATTACTATTCCTAGTATCGCCAATTCCGTTCATACCTACCTTCACCGGATGGCGAATCTGCTCCAAAGCTAACATTAAAAACAGGCAATAAACAGTAAATGGACACTTGGCTTTTCTCCGTTTCGCCCCGCCCACGTGTTTCCTCTGTTACTGTTTATTGGTTGTTTTCGACTTTAGCTTTGGGGCAGATTCCCCACCGGTGAACATATAATCGGGATTGGTGATAGTCAGTTTCTAAAGAACAAATCAATGGTGTGCTCCTATCTAAGAAATGAACTTGATAATTTCTGGAGGATAACATGCAGATTCAATCAAGATCTCTCAAGCGTAGTTTCGTCGAATTAAACATCGAGGATAAAATAAAATAAGCATCATCCTTTTCGCATGATTAATTTGATTTTTGGTATTAGAGATTTTTGAATTTAGCATTCATTACCGAATAATAGGCCTAAGTCCGTGCAAACGTCTCAACTCTGAAAACAGGTGGTTCTATTCGTAAATGAAATGGCAATGAGAATTTGCTGAAAGCCCTGATTATTTGACTGGAAATCTCACATTTCATTTTATATATAATTTGTAAATATGGATTCGAGTGATGATAAATTTGCCCGGCCTGTTATTTATATTTACTCTATGCGTGGATTTTCTATTGTAATTAGTATTCCGTTGCATTTTGTCATGTTCTATTGTGTTCTAACGAAGACTCCAGCGTGCGCGAAGGAATTCACAAAACTATTGATGCTGCATTTAATTAGGTAATTTTATCCGGAAAAATTGGTAAAATACAGATATTTTAGTTCATTCATAGCCGAGTTCTATCTGAGTTTTCTTACAATTCCAGTAATTCTATTCCCGATTCCATCGGGTTATCCAGAAGGACCCCTCACAATGACTGGAATTAGGTAGAACTACAATTTTTCTAGCAATGAAGCACATGGTTAACGATGTGTAAAATATTGAGTTTGCAATTGTTCAACTAAGCTTAAAGATTTGATTCAAACTCTAAGAAAGACCAATATCCCGTTAAAGGATGAGTATGTGGTTGCATAAATCTTTTACAGTACATACTACCTTTATGGAGTTGGAATGACTTTGGTGATATTTTCCGCCAACGTCATGGCTCATATGCATTATTATAGATTCCTGAAATTAACGGACTACGGAGAACACTATAGAGTACTCTAAATTCAGTTTTAAATGAATCAAAGATTTAAATTCAGAAGAACGTAAGCGGAAAGATAAGAAACTTTATCGTAATCGCATATTACTTAGTTACGGTCGGAAAAGTTTTTCCATTCGAGTATCTGATCTATTCTGACGAAGAGCAGACCAAGATGGAATACGTAAATGTGAATAGATCTTATTAAGGTCAGACTTGCAAATAAATAACCACAATCGCGGTTGCGGTGCGGCTCGGCTGTGGTTCCAAGACTGCAGTGCGGTTGCGGTTGACAACAGTTTTAAAAAAAAAAAAGTTGCAAATCTGATTAAGATAGATTAATATGAAATATGAAATTTGAATTTAGATGAATTACGAATGCTTAAACCCAATGTTGATGGATAAACGAACGATGGCATATTCACTCAACCCTAACGCCGCGATAATTTCTCTAACATTTTATTTCGCATATGACCTCGCTGTCTTTGCATCAGTCATTATGATTTATGCTATATTTCTCAAATTAACCTATCATTCCATTGTTAAGGCCGAGAGTATTTCGGAACGAACAAAGACTCTTCAAAAACGTCTGCAACTAGCCATGATCATGGAGGTTATTTTTAAAAGATTTATATAATTTTTCATCGACACCACACTTTTCACTTTTAGCTCTGGGCCGGAGGCGTGCCTCCCTACCCTGTACTTAATTTTTAAACCCCACACCACTCACCTTCTGAAAATTTATAAGGTTCAAACCCGTATTTTTAAATCGACTAGACACATACCAGACCTTATTCTCAGGCCTTAAAGCTTTTAACACTCCCATGTTAAACATGACAGCGAGAAGAAAAGCAAGGGAAAACACTCGTTTTTTATTGTTACCTGTCACCGCGCTTTTCTATGATATTTTCCCTTCTTCTCGCTATCATGTTTAATATGAGAGCGTCAAAAACTTTAAAGTCTGCTTATCCCTCAAAATCGGTTTCAAGTAACATATTTCTTAAGCGACATTTCAGACAATAGTCGCTGTGGCGTGTATCGTGCTTCCATTTACGACATATGCCTTAATTTTTATATTCAAAATTTGCATTCCAGGTATTCCATGACTCATTTTCCAATTAATTTAAATTTTAAAATAGATTTGAATAACATCTCCATGTTTTTTATCAGTACCCATAGTTCGTGTGGGTGTGTGGCATTACTCCTCTTCAATGAATCATACAGGACGGCGGTATATGATTTATTTAAGCTATGTACGTTTATCTAATAATTATTTGAGTTAAAAAATAGCGGTTTAGCTTCTGGAAAACTAAAACAAACTTCGAACATACTTGTTATTGGTGGTGGTGGCAACATATCTAATATGGATAGTATCAGAACTCAAATGGCTCAAAACCGTATTGCCGTGATTTAAAACCAAATCAATAAAATTTTTTGAATAGCAAGAAATTCCTCTCCAGATAGTTGTTTAACAGAAGTAAATTGGACCTGCAATAAAGAATACCTTTGTAGTCTAGTATGCACATTGTTAGTCATCTTTTGATTTTCGCACTCAGAATTTGACATTCGTTACTGGACAACACGACTTTCACTAAACATCTAAATGTCAATAGCGCGGATGATTTTCTCTAAACCAAAGAAAATTGCACTTATCCGAATCTTTGACTAATTTAACAGTTATCTCGAATTTCATTTTATATATAATTTGTAAATATGAATTCAAGTGATAATAAACTTGCCTATCCTACATTCTACGTCTATTCGATATTTATTATTTTGGTGTCTGTAGTCCAGGTGCTGTCAGTACTTCTATATTAATTTAGCTTAAATATATGCACATTGCTTTGCACTTCCTTTGCTTTATTCGGCAAAGGCCCATAAGAGTTGATTAAAGGAATCATTTTTTCCTAATTTATGATAGATTTTTGAAAATCTGCTTTCATGAAATTGTAGAGAATATCTCTACAAATTTTCAGTGGAAAAATATTTTTAAAATAATGAAAGAATGAAAAGGCCTATTCATTTGTCTAAAAAGTGACACCGGACAGGTTAAAGCACTGTGATAAGATTTGAATAATTTCAACATTTTCTCATGAACGTTCACGGTTCGAGTGGGTGTGTGCCATTACTACTGCTCAATGAATCATATTGAACGACGGCTTACGATTTATTCAGATCATGTAATTTTTACATTAGACAACTAATTAATTAATGGTCATTTTATTTTAGCATCTCATAAAATCAAGAAACCACAGCAAAGAGTCAGCGATGGTGGACTATTTCAAATCGATAATATCAATATTAAGATTATAAGATACTAGACGATTCGTTCAATATTTAATTTTAAATTCTAGAAATGGAAATAATAGGTTTCAATAAACTCTTTTTTGTTTGTTCGACTTAATTAAATCAATATCGCTATGGTTGACGATTCGAATTCGACTCCCGAATTTGTACCACCGATGCTCTGATGGTCTGGACTTGTGTTGTTTCTTGCTGAGAACTTGAAACGAATGGCATAAATTTGGCCTCTCCAACAGTAGATATCGCTGAAAATTTATATACTTTTTAGAGAAAATGAAAAATTTTACCATTTTTAATCGGCTTCAATATTGCTCTTCGGTAGGATGGATGAGCTGAATTTTTATTGTTGATACCGAAATCTGGGAGGCGCGTGCAAAGTGATGCAGTTATTTTTAGTGGTTAGAAAAATCGAGAAATAGCACGTGAAATTGAGAGAGACTGATTTAAAATCACTTTTCTCCCCGCATTTTCGGCATCAACAATAGCAAAAAATTGTTTTTTGTTGTTGAAAAATCTATACCTCCAAGCATTGCGACAGTACCACAAGAACAATGAGTACTCAGAACGAAAAACAACCAATTTACGGCGTCTAAAGTGGGAAAATTAAAACAGCACAAATTGACGAATAAATTTACTCGGAACACACAAGTTGCCGAAGAATACGAAGATAATTCCGCAAAGTGGAAGTGCTAAAAATTTTATGCGTATAAATAATTCAAACTAAAATTAACGACTTACTCAGAATAGTTAGATGTACAGAACTCTAAAATAAGCAACTTCATAAAGAGTATTACAAGTCTTATGAACATACTTGCAAAAGAAGAGCCCGATAGAACCCTTTTTGAGCTTCTCTTGTTTTCTGGGAAATATTCTTGGCTTTGCTTATGAAATAATATGCAAAATATCCAAATAGCGCAGATGCGCCAACAAAAATCACGAAATAGGCTATAATTAACAATAAAGTAACTTGAAATGGAACGATAGAGTCTTGAGTGTCCATCGAGAATACTAACGTGTGCTTCTCCCAAATTTGGGGGTTCAAGCAGAAAGAATACTTCTAAAAATTGAAAGCAAATGTCATTGTTTGTTGCAAAATTCATACCTCTGCTAATTTAATTCTTGTCTTATCTTGATCAGGAGTACTCATACAAATAACTGGTACTATGAGCAGTAATGGAACCGCATAAACTAAACCTACGAAGAGTCGTCGGTACTTTTCTTTTATTTTCTAAATGTCTATGCCTATTTTTAGATATTAATTCAAAATATGTACCATATAGTAGCTTTCATTCGACAGAAAGTTAATAAATCGGTAGTAATACCTGAATTTATCATCCGTACACTTTGAAACCCTTGCAATTGAAAGGTTTCTGAACTTACATGTGCATGATAGAATTACCCGTGACTAAAATTCAAGCGTTAGAAAAAAACAAAACTTCAACGTCAACTAACCCACTAATAAAGCAACACCGATAATAAGCATAGTTCGAGGTTCCATGTTGATATATTTCAGAAAACCTTCACCATACCCTCCCGGGACAGGTATAAAAATGACCTAATAGAAGTCAGAAAATAATAATAATTATTAATTCAACACAGCCTGTCAACGCAGTGTAAATTGGTGCATTATTGCTATCAAATTGAATTTTCTCTAAGGATTTCTTGACGGGCATTGTTTCAAAAATCTGGAACCCATTTCTTATAGCCACAGGTCTCCTCTATAAGAAATGGATTCCAGAATTTAAAAAAATGTCCGATAAGAAATCCTTGGCGAAAAACAACATTGCAAGGAAAGAAAGTGTATGTGTTAGAAAGCTAGAAAATTTGGAAATATCGGAGACTTGGGGAGTTTCTTGGAAATGTCAAGAAAGCTCTTCGACATTTCGACTCTCCGAGCCTTCGATATTTCCAAATTGTCAAAAAATAGCCTTATGCACGCGCTTGACAGGCCGTGTCAAATAGCTAAACAGTTAACCTACAGGTGTTGCTAAGTCCATCATGAAAAGTTCCGTTAAAAATGCGCTAAAATTTTGCATAATTTATAATTACATTAGAGGAGAAAATACCATATGAGGTTATTTAGAATTTTCTGAGAGTATTCTCTGGCATGAGACGGTGTTTTAGTTATGACACACCTAAAAAGTAATAGCTTAATGAGAATATTTTGGCTAGTTTTCAAACCAAATAGCAACAGCATGAATGGGAGCACTAATTAGGATAAATCCATGCATAGTATAAATATAGGCTGAAGGATAACTAAAGTCGGTACTATTGCTATTCATCTAGCATAAATCTAAGTGATACAATGAAAAAACACCACGTGTTTATTCGAAATTAGAATAGGTGAATGGCTAATTGTAGGTTTGGAATAAGGTGAGAAATTTTAAACCTAATATACGATTAGTCTAAACTACAGGTTTATTCGCAGACTAGTTTTCATAAAAGTGTAACGATCAAATTTAAAAGGCAATTAATAGTAGGAGTGAAATATGGATAGAAAAGAAGTGCACAGACCCAAATTAGTCTCGTGAAAAAGCGGCTAAATGATGTAAGCCTTGCAAATGCCATCTGCTGCTAGTTGGGTATCGAATTCAGCTGCAGAACTTGCTCATTGTTCAGTATCACTTTTCATTTAAGGTTCACCTAGCCGATAATTATAAGTTTTTATTCAGAACACAAAATTACAGCCGATCAAACAACATTTATTGAAATAAATTAAAAATTAAGACCCAAACTTATTTTCACTTGAGTGATCAATTTTCTCGAACTTGTAACTTCCTCTTCCATCCATGTAAAGCGAATATTCGTGATGAACCCAGAGAGACTTTCTGTGGGAAACAGTAAACAGAGTTATGCTCATATCGCGGCACAAGCGGTACATGGCTCCTGATATTTCGAAGATTTTGAAAAATAAGCTCTACTCTGATCATACCTTCAACATCAACGCTGACCGCGGACGTGCACTCGTCAAGGATAGCGAACTGAGGTCGGTGGTAAAACAATCGAGCCATCTGAGGAAGAAAAGCGAATCAAAATTTTATTCCTCAAAAGGAGAAACTAACTGCGACCCTTTGCTTCTCGCCGCCAGAAAGAACGTCCATCCAATCCTGAACCGCATCCCATCCACCTTCTCTGCTCAAGATGTACGACAGCTGAACGTTCTCGAGGTAGTCCTCAAGATCCTGATCAGTAATTCCCTTTCTAATCATGTCAATCTTCCTATCTGGATAGATCACTTGGTCCCTCAAAGTGCCGATCGTCATGTAAGGCCGCTTAATTTTCGAAATCCTTGAGAAGATCTTCATCAGTTACCTGCGGAACGTAGAAGAGCTTTCCTTTAGCGGGTTTGGTGAGCTTTCCGCCGAACAGGGGCCAAAGTTCCCCAAGGACGCGGAAGAGGGAACTCTTTCCACACCCGTTCGGTCCGCAGACGAGGACATTGGTTCCAGAAGCAACCTGCGATAGGGGATGATGAAGTGGAGAAAAAGTTCTGATTTACTTCGAGGTTCAGACTCTTCACCAGAACATCGCCGTTTGGAGTCACCAAAGGAACGTTCTCGAAGCGGATGATGTTGTCTTCGATGATCAGTTGACCTGAAACCACATTTTTCAAAGAGTTTGGAAAAATTGTTTCACACCTGCTCCAGGCTTGATATCCATCCTCTCCAGAGCTTTCTCCTTCGACGCCTCTCCGTTGATCACATGCAATTTGGTATCGGTTACCATGGTTCGTTTGTAGGATCCTTTGTCAATGTCGTCAAGTACGTTCATAAGGCTGTCGACTCTGGTTGTGAATCCGCTCAGTCTAGTCATATCCCTTCCTGCAAGAGCCAGTCTTCCGAGTGCCTCAGCCATTTTGTACATCATTCGCCCGGAGTTGTAGTATTCCTGGAATGACTTCTTTTTGTTAGGAAACAAAGGAATAATTTGATAAGGATTATCTAACGTCTTCTATTTGGTTGAAAATATAGTAGATTTTGGTTGATAAGCATTTATTGTATGGAGCACCGTTTGGTGGTGGTTGGTCAGGCCATCCCACCTTTACCAACAATCTCAAGTCTTTATGTAAATTAGCTAGTCATAACATAGGGAGTTTAGTTGAAGTATGGCTCAATTGCCAACTGGCTTTAGTTTTAGAGTTGTATGATTCTAGGAAAATGAGTCAATTTTTAGACTAAATTTCTACTAAAGAATTGATAACGAACATTGCCAAGACACTTTTTGAAGTCAAAACAAATCAGTGACCTGCATGAGCTCGTTTCTCTCCATCCTGTTGAGACGTTCATTTGTCCGATCGAAGAACCCCCTGGACACAGCGAACCAGCCAATGACCGTAGCGAAGTACTTGGCGACGATGTTGTCGACAACGCCGATCGAGAATCTGATTTTGACCTTTGAAGGAAATCATTTTAACGAATTTTACCTGAAAAGGATGACCTTTCTCAAGTGCTCCACCAGTCTGCCGAAGCTCGTCATCACAGTGACGCGTTCTCGATCGTTTCCTTGATAGAACGCAATTTCCTCGCTGTTGGTGATCAACCTGGAATTGACGAAGCGGAACTCGCCCTCGAGTGCCTGCTCTTGCACCGTAAGCCGTCCGATCTGTAAATGCTTGTTTTAAAAAGAGTAAAAGTTTGAAACGTACCGGTCTTCTCAGGAACGTCAGGAAAAATCCAGTAAGCATGAGGTAGACGAACAGGATGATTGGCGCCCCAAAGCCTATAGACGTTCCAATTCGGTGGAGATAGAGCAGGACGTCCAGAAGCGGCTGAAATATCGTCTTTCGTTAGAAAAGGGGTTATTTTAAGCCTTGGAAAGATTCGAGTAGAGTTCAACGATGCCTTCACAGAGCTTGTCTACGTCTTGAGTCAGGAGTTGGTCGGGATTTTGAATTCGGTTATCCAGATTCGTCATTTTGTAGAAGTTGAAGCCTCTGGAGGAAACGTTCTTCAAAGTTCGCTAAGAAACTGCCTACTTGAGGTATTTCGCGTACAGATGAGTTGAAAGCCGCTCTCGGAATCTTAGACGAACCTCATTGAGACCAAACTAAGGAGGGAGATTGATTTCGATAATCTACTACAACTACTATCCCACCTTCAGGAGAGAGTTTACGAAGGAAATTGCCGGCATGTTGAGAACGTACTTGAATAAATGAATGGCAAACCCGTACATGTCTCGGTCGATAATTGATCTAGTTAGAAATTTGAGTATTTTTGATTAAACAGCAACATTTCTCACGATTCAATCCTCGTGGATGTGGTGATCACGTAAACATCGGCGTAAGTTCTGGCGAGTAGAGAAAATGCGATTAAGATGAGATAGAAGGTCTAAACGGACATTTCTCTGAATAATAAAGTTGAAACTGACCTCCATAGAGAAGAATCTAGGCACTAGAATGCGTAAAATTCGGATAAGTTTCCTGAAGAAGACCATATCCACATGGGCCTTTGGAGCAGAGCTCTTGGAGTCGGATTTTTTGGGTCCCTCATGAGAAAGCCTAGCGTTAGACTTCGATCTGAATATTGAGTTTTAAAATGAACTTAGAAAGTGGGCTCAACGTCTTCAAATGAATTCCGTATAATCGAATCAAACCCAGAGTTGTTAAAATTCCAACAAGTCCAGGCCCATAGTGTTTGAAAGTCAAGCCTGAGGTGAGGAGCTGAAACTTGGAAAGGACCGTCATCCTGAAAATAGCAGTACAAAAGTATAAAGTAAGGGGTTCAAATTGTAGGCGCTAGATTTGAAAATCAATGATAACGATGTGTCAAGGTGTATAGGAGATATAAAAAGGGAAGAAAGTAGCCATTGCACGTTAACGATCGGAATCAGACTACAGTATAGCCTGAACATGCTATTGCAGAGGAAAGCAATGACATAATGTCAGCAAAAATAAGAACAAATATGCAAAAAATCAATTTCATTAACTTTATTAATTTATCAATACATGGTATGATAAACGTCGACAGAAGACAAATTGAATAGAACGTCCTAAAATGAATTGAAAATTGGAAGAAATGGAATCGTTTAGCGTGTGAAAAGCTCCTTCATCGTTGAAAGTACATATCGCAACGTCAATTGAATTAAGGCATGAATTGTAAAATTGTGTGTTCACAGGTGATGTAATAATGAGAAAAATTATATATGAAAAGTTTTAAAAATCAAGAAAATAGAGATACTGAGGTAATAAGCTTTGATCATTACTTATGTTGGATGATTTCTTCTTGTGGGACGGCAATGTATCCAGGAATACTGGACTTCTTCCTTTGCTCTGGGTGCGCTAAATTTCAAGCTTCATTTTCTTCTCGATGATTCATTTCCCCACCAAGTATTTGCTCCCTATGAATGAGCGCTTGTCGGTCATGCTCTGCTAAGTCGTCCTTTACGTAGTGGTACACGATACCAGCTCCTATAGCGTCACCTAATACGTTGATAGAGGTACGGAATCGGTCCCTAAAAGAGTGCTTTGAACATTTGAAAAAGGAGGGGCTGTTGGAAGTACAGCATCCAATCAACGGCGACGATGAGGGAAACGTCATTGACTGGCAAACCGACGGCTGTCAGAACGAGCAACATCGTCACGAGACCAGCTGAGGGCACGGAAGCGGCACCGATAGCGGCAAGAGTAGCGGTAATACTGCAATTTCATCAGTTTCCCGGACCCAGGAAACTCTCGGAAACTCCGAAATCTTCCCATAGGAACCTTCTTCCCGCTGGAGGTTCCTACAGGAAGGGTTTCGAAAGTTTCCTGGATCCGGGCACAGAATGACTGTCGACTTTGATAAATCGGATTTACCTGACGGTGATGACCTGTCCAAACGACAGATCTCGGCCGTTCATTTGTGCGATGAAAATCGCGGCGACCGCTTCGTACAGCGCTGTTCCATCCATGTTTCTGAAGAAGTCGAATTTTCTGGACTTGCAACAACAACAATTCGCTTGCTTACATTGTGGCACCTACAGGCAACACGAAGCGAGTAACACGCCGATCGACTCCGAGGTTTTCCTCCAAACAGCTGAACGTCATCGGCAGAGTAGCGGAGCTGAAGATTAACACTTCAGTATTCAAGGAATAATCCCGAGTTGGCTTCTTGTGAAAGCCGTACACTAGCAAAATAGGGGCTCGGTAGATTAGGCTAACTTTTTTCGAGAAATACTCTGCACATGCTGCTCATCATTTTGAGACAACATAGTCTACCTCTCCCTACTCCTATCCCTTGTATACAGTCGTATAGGTTTAACAGGTGTACGGCTTTTACAAGAAGCCTCCCGAGTCAAACCTCGATGCAGTTCCAAGCGCAGTGATCCAGGCCTGAACCATTCCTTTCATAAATTTGTAGGGGTTCTTCTTGGTAGCGATGTAGTAGATCAATGGCAGTGTGATCAGGGCGTGAATCGCTAAGCCGCTCATAACCTGTGAAAGTGATCGTTTCGTTTTTCGCCGCCTATGAAGCCTCCTTCCCCTACCGTGACGATGTACATAGCCAGCATCCTCGCCATGTCAACGACATCGCCAATTTGGAGAATCTTTCCCATGATGAGGCAGAAGATGCCGAGAGGCGAATACCACATGACGAGCATAACAATCTTCATAATCACTTTGTCCAATATCACAAAGAAGTTGATCATCGTCGCGGCTTCGTCGCCGAGTTGAGACAGCGAAATGCCAATAGCCGTGCAGAACACGATGATTCCTAGAAATCGGATTTGAAAAACCTATCCATATTCTACCTAGACTTCTCAAAACTCGACCCACAAAAATCCGCAGAAAGAATAGCACGTCGCTTCGAGAGAGTGAGAGAAGACGACATGCTCTTTCCTCCCTCAATATGACGCACTATTTTTTCTGCGAGTCGAATTTCGAGAAGTCTGATCCTACCCAGGACGTTCATTCCATTAATGTACTCCGATTGAGGCATCATTTTTTCCCCTTTGTCATTCGTTAAATTCACCCCTTCCGGGTATTTCGATTGAACCTGCTGAAACGTGGCTTGGACGATGTTTTCGGGGAACATGTTTCTGGAAACCAAGCCGCTCTTCGAAACTGCGAAAGAAATGAAGAACTTGCCTCATCAGATCGAGCAGCGTCTCAACAGTGCTGACTTCCTGCTTCTTGATGCCGGAATCCTTGATATCTCGGCGGATCAATGGGTCGCCGGGATGAATCGTGAGGACGAGGATGATGCCGGTCTTAAATTGAATCTCTATGGGGAAAAGTCGCACCGAAATTCTCACGATAACAGCGATAGCGGTCGTACTGATGTAGTAAGTGACGGCGATACTGCCCATTTTGCCGGACTGCTTGGCGTCAAGTTGAGCCAATCCTAGGGATAATCTTGTATTGTCAATGACCGATAACTTGAGCTTGAAGCAAAATAAAAATTGCGAAATTTTGGTGCATGCAAATTGGCTCGTTGTTTGCAAACTTTACGCCATTGCATCATATTCAAGAAATGAGCTTGACGGCTATTTGAAGTTACGCAATGCACACTTTGCGTATACGAATTCGTGAATCGTTTACTTTGCCTCCATTTATCGGTCATTGACAATAAGAATTAATTTCTTTCTTTTCCTTACCTGATATAAGCGAACTAACAATCAGCGGAAGGATCATCATTTTCAACATGTGCATAAGCATTTCTCCGGGGAAGCTAACGTAGGATATGCCCTAAATTTTAACAATTTCTTTTCAAAAATGGCTAATTGTTGCTATTTGAAAGAACCAATCATCAAAATCGAGACATGGACTAATTGGGCGGAGCAGAGTGTGATAAATGTTCTTCATATATTTACCATGTCTCATGTCTTGTGTTTTGAGAATTCCAATTTTGTAAAAAAAACAATTTCTTACATGACCGGATAATTTAAGCGGTCGCAGAGCGAAGCCAGCGATGGCGCCGAGAATAACAGCACTGATAGTCAAAACCAGTAAGAGATTCTTCTTTAACCAGCCCATCTGAAGAAGATAATTTTAAGGCAAAATATCTGTGGTTAAGGGGCGTTCAGACGTTAGTTGCATTGTAACTCACTTGAAATAGCATGAGAAATCAAGAGAGCACAAGAAATGATGTGATCTGGATACAATCACGCTCTCTTCATTTCCCGTGCTATTTCGAGCGAATTGTAAGTTGCAAGTTGCAAGTCGCATTGCAACTAACGTCTGAACAGGCCCTAAAAGGTGACGGCACAACGAAACGACTGCATATGGAATAGCGTGAGAGTGGATGATTAGTCAAAATAGAAGTATCTACCCAGTGATATGGCTAAGATAGTGAAAATAGCAGTGCAGTGAATCTATTTTATGCTTAACTTAATCCTCAGCTATGGATGGGCATGTTAGTGAAAGTTCATACACTTTACACAAAAACGTTTCGGAAAATATGTATGAGCCTTCCGAAAGACCTATGTGGAAGTCTTACAAAATTGCCTTGGAAGTTTCGCCCCGACGTTAGTTGCGCCATTTCTTCTCCCGCGCCGTTCACGGTCATTTACTCGGCGGAAAAACTAGGAAATGAGGAAATTTACGAGTTTTACTCGAAATAGTATAGATTTGCCGAGGGTCAGTGAGTCGAATCGTATATGCTGGTCTTTGTCGCAAGAGATGTGCGAAGTTTAAGGATGAAATTCGGTACAGAGAATGAGTCTTCTTCTGTCGTATATGCGCTTGGAATTGGGAAAACGCGAAAAATAACCGTGTGAGAGAAAAACGAGG